>JAGHMJ010000902.1:0-11801 GCA_018749465.1 Paracanthobrama guichenoti
CACTAGTAATGACTAAGGTCAAGCTTTTGAGGTTTTTTGGATAGTAATTCCTTCTGATGGATTTGGTAATTAAATTTGGTCTGTTCCGCAATCAAGTCTGAACACAGACTTTTTTTATAGAGTTTAATAGACAACTGGGTCACTCTGAACTGTCATTATGTCACTTGTGTTCCACTGAAAAAAAAAAAAAAGACATGACGGTGAGAAAAAAAAGAGAACTAGTTTAGGTTGTTTTGAAGATACTGTACTGTCATGATTTACTAGGTGCATCAATAGCAGATTATACTCCTAAATTCTGTTGAATCATTTATCTGTTCATTCATGCCTTTCCAGACACTGTGGATATCCTTACTTTTCCATTTGCCAGTACTGGTGAGAGGTTTGGGGTGATACACACATTCTTGCCCTTCAAAAACAGAGATCTAGAAAGGAGACGCACCCTTGCTCTCAAAGAGCCAAGGTCAGACTTGCTTTCAAGAGGCTTCATTAAAATTTCTCGCTACTTCTTGGGGAGGTAAAAAAACAACAACAAAAAAAACAACATGTATTAAGTACATATAAAGCCCATATACTGGGTGACCTAGGTGGCTAGGGTTTCTCAGTTCTGGCCCTTGAGGTCCACTGTCCTACATAATTTAGTTAAGGACCAGGTGGTTGCTTACTGACTTAAGTCTCTATGATTTTTTGGTCTTTAGATATGGCTATGGTCCTTCCTGAAATGTAACCGTGAGTTTTTCTGTTTAATCATCCAACCAGGAAAAAAAAGATCATTTAGAAAAGTGCTCAGCAACAGCCTAGCAACCACCCAGAAAACTCTTCCAATGCCCTGGCAATTACTCGAAACATCTTAGCAATACCCTAGAAATGTCTTTGCGTACACTGTCTATAGCAACAACATAGCCACTAGCAATGGCCTAGAGACCACCCAGAACAGCCTAGCAATACCCTTAAATACCTTAGCAACACCCTAGAAACGTATTTGTGTACATTGTCTATAGTACCACAATAGACACTACTCATAACACCTTAGCAATGGCCTAGATACCACCCAGAACAGCCTAGCAAAATCCTAGTAATCACTTAGAATACCTTAGCAACACCCTAGAAATGTATTTGTGTACAATGTCTATAGAAAAACCCTAGCCACTACTCATAACACCTTAACAAACACCCTAGCAATGGCCTAGAGACCACCCAGAACATTCTAGTAACACCCTAGTCACAACTTAGAATACCTTAGCAACACCCTAGAAACGTCTTTGCATACACTGCCTATAGCACCACCATAGCCACTACTCATAACACCCTAGCAATGGCCTAGAGACCACCCAGAACAGTCTAGCAACACCCTCGTCACCACTCAGAGTACTTTAGAAACACTCTAGCAATTGCATAGAAAACTTGGAGGACCTTATTAAGAACCTGGCAACACCCAGCATATTTTACCAACAACATGGCAATGCCCTAGCAACACCCTAACAATGTTTTAAAAACCACCCAGCGCACCTAACAACCTGGCAACACCCTATCAACCACAATGCTTAGCAACGCCCTAGAAACCACTCAGAATACCCTAATATTGGATTTTCAATGATGGGCCAGTTTTGTTTCCTCAGAAATGTAAAATTCCAGTATTGTTTTAAATGTAGTATGCAATAACATATCTAACCTTATTTGTGCTCAACATGAGCACTTCATATGTTCTGGCTCAGCTGTTGATATGAAAATGGCAATCTTGTAATGCTTGGAATGTTTTAGAATTTGTATAGGGTGTTGGTACTCTATTTTTGAAACTCGCATCATCTCCTCTCTGCAGTGTGACTTTGTCATTGTGGCTCTACTTGCTGAGCTGGTGTGGCCAGTCAGTGTGTGGGATAGTCAAACATGTTAATGAACACAGGAAATATGGAAGCCCGCTCATTATGCTGTCTGACACGGGTAAGCCATTCCAATGTGCATTCTATTTATACCATACATTGTACTGAAATATATATTATATTTCCATATACAAGTTAAATGTAATGTGTCAGTATGTCTTGGTCCTCAGGTAATATAGTGCTGCAGGTGCAAATGGTGGGTGGAGAAGAACAGGCGTTTACAGCACACACAGCATTACCACTCCATACCTGGATCCGTCTGGACATCTTCTTTCAGGTGTCAAAGGTACATCAACCATATTGTTACCGTATTGCTACATGTTTAGTCTGTGTCAGTTGTGTTTTTGGGTTCTGTCACATGTTCCTTTGTTCCAGTTTTCCCGCCATTCCCTCATCATTGTCATTATGAGTTCATTATGTTTAGCTGTGTCTTGTCAATCACCTTGTTAGCCCTGTGTATTTAGTTCTCAGTTTCCCCTCAGTGTTTGTCCGTCGACGTTCATGTTAACTAGTGTTTCTGAGTATTCCCTGTGAGTTAGTTTATTAAAAATTCCTGTTCCAAGTTCTCCTTCGCCTTCATGAGTTTCATCTACACTAGTTTTGTAACACTACTGGCACTGCCTCTTTGGAGTACGCATTCGTGGAGTAGGTACTGGTATACAACAACGCGCCATTCACCATCGGCCCCGCTGAGGAGGACAGCGTTACCAGTCCCACTCCACACCACCAGAGACCAGCCATCCACCACCGACCATGACCGGCACGAGGGAGTTGCCTGTGATCGACGTGCCCGAACCCAGGCAGAGGTTGAGAGGAATCATCACCCGGAGCCCAGACGACAGCGAGGGTCTGTGTGTGAGTTGGCAACATCATGCGTCGTGGAGGGAGTCCTCGTGGAGCTTGAGGGCTGGGAAAGGAGCCAAAGAGAACCTCTGGTGGCTAGATGGAGGAACTGAAGGACATTGATGTGGACAATTTAATTGACTTTTTTGAGGATGTGGTACCCAGTTCCCCTGTCTCTCCAGTGCCACCTGTCTCTCCAGCATCCCAGAGTATCTCCAGAGTCTCCTCAAGAATTCCCACCCAGCATCCCTCTCCCACCTCCTCAGTCAGCCAGTTCCTCAACCCCTCCATCATTGATGTCCTTCAGCCCCGCTGCTCTGCCCACATGCTATGTGGGTCTGCCCCGGTTCCTTAGTCCATCAGCTTTAGCCAGTACAGAGGATCCCGTGTCATCGCCGCCAGTCTCTGCACCCTGCACTCCACCGCGGCCAGTTGACACATCGGCTACACCTTGGGTCCTCCCTCCCTTGGCTCCACCGGAAACCTCCAGCCATACGGCTTCTCCGGGCTTCCTCGTCTCTCCGGCTCCACCTTGGTCACTCGTCGACCTGCCTGCACCTTTGGCTTCGTCTGGTTCCTCCTTCCCCTCTGCTCCGCCTTCATCCTCTGTCCCACTGTCTCAGCCTCTGTCCTGCGGTCATCCGGCTCCACCTCAGACGCTCGTTGTTGCGGCTTCTCCTCAGTCTCTTGGCCCTCCGGTCTTGTGCGGTTCCATTGACCCAGCTGCTCCTCCAGTGTCTCCATCTGTGGCTGCTTCGTCGTCGGTCATCCCCAGGGTGGTTTCCTCCGTATTAACCACTCCATGGCTCCTCCTGCCTCTGACTCCGCCCTGGGGCCTCGTCCTTGCTGGCCTCTGGTGCACTATCTGGCTCCTGCTCCAGGCTCCCCTCTGGCTCCTCCCTCCTTCCACGCCCCAATGGACTTGTTCTTTCATTTGGACTGTGTTTTCTCCTGTATTTCCGCGCCCTGCTCCAGAGCCCCCACCCTCCCTCCTTAGTTGTTCCTTTTATGGCGCGAAGAGGCGCCTACTTGGAGGGGGTGTTATGTTACATGTTTAGTCTGTGTCAGTTGTGTTTTTGGGTTCTGTCACATGTTTCTTTGTTCCAGTTTTCCCACCATTCCCTCATCATTGTCATTATGAGTTCATTATGTTCAGCTGTGTCTTGTCAATCACCTTGTTAGCCCTGTGCATTTCGTTCTCAGTTTCCCCTCAGTGTTTGTCCGTCAACCTTCATATTAACTGGTGTTTCTGAGTGTTCCCTGTGAGTTAGTTTATTCAAAATTCCTGTTCCAAGTTCGCCTTTGTGAGTTTCATCTACACTAGTTTTGTAACACATATGCATTCATATGCACTTTTCTTAGCTAAGTGACACTGAATACATACAGAATTACTTCTGATGAACCATCATTCAGGTGTGAATGTATTAGAAAGTGAACTCTTGGACATTTTTTTTCATATGTCAGGCAAACCTCACAATCACAAAGCTCTTACCTGGAGGACAGACGTTGGAGACCACTCATTTTTTGGTGTAAGTCATAATGTCTCGTATACACTGAAAATTATATATAATGTTTATTATTATTACCATCAAAGGTTAGAAACGGTAAGCATTTAAAAAAAGAAAGCAATAAAATAATATTAATGTAGCCAAGAAGAAATTGCATACAATATTAAGATATTGTCCCCAGAGAATTCACATAATACTAAGTAATTAATATGACAGTATTATAGTAATATGACTTTTTAAAGACCAACATTTACTGTTTTTACTGGGGGTTTTGTTTTTTTTGTTTTTTCAGCAATTTTATAGTATAGTTCATGTCTAGTAAGACACGCTATTTTTTTTTTTTTCTTCAGTTTTCGTCAGCCAGTTAAATTCATTGACACATCAGGATATTTTGTCTTTGGTGGATGCACCTACATGAAGGGATTTCATGGCTATTTTGGACCAATTAGATACTATCGTTTAGGCTCAGAAAAGGTGAGTCCAACTCTCTTATCAATGGATAAATGCGAATGACAAAATCAATTTATTATGTCAATATTAATCACACGATCCAGCATGCAGTCAGACATTCTTATGCCGTAATACCTTGTATAATTTCTATTCAAGGTGAAAAACCCCCTGTCCCCTGTTAGGACGCTAAAAGAGCTGGACAGATCCCACAGACACTGTGAGGAAATGCAACGGGTTACCGAGCACTATCTGGAGTCATTGAGACAGAACCGAGACATCTCTAGAGGTCAGTTAAAATCATTGTTTGGGTATTACAAGTAACACAACAATCAGATTACTTTTTCAAGTAACGAGTAAAGTCATGCATTACTTTTACATTTACAACCAAATATCTGAGTTACTTTACCACAAGTTACTTTGTTTTACCATTTATTGACTCACACCTCTCCTTTCCCCATGTTAAAGGGGTCCTATTATGCTTTTTCAACTTTAGTTAGTGTATAATGTTGCTGTTTGAGCATAAAAAAGATCTGCAAGGTTACAAAGCTCAAAGTTCAGATGTTTTATGTAACAGAATCCACTTTCCAAGAACAGCTCGTTTGGACTACAACACATTTTGTGAAGTCACAGTGTTACTAATTTAAATAATCCCCACCCACAGAATATGCAAAAAAGGGGACGAGGCCTGGTTGAGCTGCATTATAGAAGAGTGTTGTCTCTGTGTCAAAGAGATGCTGTTTTTTCCACAACATTTCCAAAACTCATTTGTTTGACCTTCCTAAGGCTGACAAACTTAGGGCCAGATTTACTAACAGCTTGCGCCAGTGCAAACCCTCTTTTGGCCATTCACCTTCATTCACCTTAATGCAGAAAACTGCGTTTTCTATTAACAGTTCCAAATATAAGTTTTGTGGCGAGAGACAATGTAATAATGATCTCCAATGGTGGAGGTGGCGTAGATGCCGTGGTTACAGTT
Source organism: Paracanthobrama guichenoti (assembly GCA_018749465.1). Classification (NCBI taxonomy): domain Eukaryota; kingdom Metazoa; phylum Chordata; class Actinopteri; order Cypriniformes; family Gobionidae; genus Paracanthobrama; species Paracanthobrama guichenoti. The sequence continues at coordinate 5,655 of JAGHMJ010000902.1, forward strand.
TCCAGTGCAGGGTGTGCAGGTTTCAGGAGGGATACATGGCAGGAAGGACAGTTATGATAATCAGTAGGAAGCTCTAGTCTATAGGTCACCAGGTTGATTTGTCTTGGAAACCACTGGAATTAGGGAGATTGGTAAAAAAAAGTCTATTGCTAGGTTTGACCATGGTCGTTGAGGGATGGGCAGAGGTTCCAGTAGTCCTGCAGGGAGTTGACGGGGAGTTCTAACTTGTGCACAGACATGGCAGGCATTAACATAAGTAGTCACATACTTGGAGAAGAGTGGGCCACCAGAAAGAGTTATGTACCAGCATTGCCATTCTTTGAATTCCTGGGTGACCAGAGCCTAGGGAATTGTGCACCCACTGCAGGACCCTCTGTCTAAGTTTTTGGGGTATGTACTTCCTATTGGAAGGACATTCTGATGGTGGTGGTTAATCTTGTTTCCCACGATGGATCTCCTCCATAATGTCCCAACGGATGGGTGCAATGATGACCCTGTGGCAGAATGGGTTCTGGGTGAGGTGAGGAATGAACTGGATCATGTTTTCATAACAGGGCATCTGCTTTGCCTTTCTTGCTGCCTGGATGATAAGTAACAATGAAACTGAATTGGATGAAGAAAAGTGCCCACCTGGCCTGTCGTGGATTCATTCTCTTGGCTTTTTAATATATTCCAAGTTTGTGGTCAGTGATTACTTGAAACGGGTACCTAGATCCAAGTCTCAGCCTCAGATGTCCGTTGGCTGAATGTCTGATGCATATGGCACACTTATCTGGAAACACTTCTGGAATTTTGAAGTCATCATCTGATTGGTTGAATTCTACATGATGTCCGCGAGATGTGTGTGTTGCGTTCTTTAACGGTCGGTTTGGAAACAAGTGCCGCGACTCCAAAGCCCCTCGTGAAAGAAGAATGCTAGCTGTCTTTGTTTACAACTGTAACAATGAACGCTTACCAGGATCAACTGAATGCAGTAGTTTGCGGCTCCATTGTTGCAGTAAACTTGCACAGCATACTTGAATGAATAATTTATAGATGCACGCCGGTCTGTTATTGCAGGGACATTAACTTTACATTTTCACGCCCCTAAACACACGGAACAAAACAAACTGTGATTGTTTGCGTTACATGTCAGTCAAACATCCTCTTGAGCAGTCTCTGACCAATGAAAGCGGCCAGAATTCAGCAGTCTGAAGGTCTGGCTTCGCGAGACTTCCTGGATTCCTCCAACCAGTGCCTCCACTCCTCTAGGGCAAATCTGATGGACAGCAGTTCCTTGCTTCCAACATCATAATTAATTTCTGCAGGGGTGAGTTTTCTGGAGAAAAAGGCACATAGGTGGGGTTTACCTGGAGAACCATGGTGCTGGGAGAGTACAGCTCCGATGCCACAGTCTGAAGCATCCACTTCCACTATGAATGGGAGGTCTGGATCTGGGTGTTTCAAGATAGGAGCAGTGGTGAAACTAGACTTGAGTCTTTTAATCTTTTGAAGCTCTCAAGATAAGTTTGATTACACCATGCTTGAAAGAGTCTTTTGAAAGTGGGTTTTTCTACTTGCACATATAACTGATGGAGGAGTAGACAGCTGAGCATGGTCTTGAGTTGTTGAATATGCTCGTCCATGGTCTTAGAGTAAACAAGGATATTGTCATACGCTGTTGAAAAGGTCTATGAAAATGTAATTGACAAATGACTGAAAAACTGAAGGTGCATTGGCAAGGCCATAGGGGATGACCAAATACTCATAGTGCCCCTTAGTGGTGATGAATGCAGTCTTTCCACTCATCCCCTTCTTTGATATGGACCAAGTTGTAGGCATACTAAGATCTGAGATCAGCTTAGTATGGGACTAATGGCAGGGGATGGCGGTATTTAACTGTGATGGCATTCAGACCCCTGTAGTCTTTACATGGCCAGAGTCCTCCATCTTTCCTGTCCACAAAGAAAATTTCAGCTGCGGCAGGTGACATAGAGGGACAGGTGAAGCCTGATGCTAGTGTCTCCTCGATGCAATCCTCCATAGGCTGTGTTTCAGAGAGCGATAGAGCCTTGCCATCTGATGAAGAATGAGGTTCAATGCAGCTCCTGAATCCACTAGCACTGTAACACATAATTGGTAATCTTCAGTTAAAATGGCCACAGGAAGAGTCAAATTTTGACTGGAAACTGAATTGAATGTGATGCTCACATTCTGAGAGGATCCAGCTGAGGCTCTGGCCTTATTAGGGCATGTGTTACAATGGTGTCTGTGTTGGCCACAGTAGAAGCATAACCCCTCATCTTGTCTGCGCTGGCGTTCCTCCTCGAGCACCCTCACATGCCCAATTTGGTTCATCTGATTCGGCTGATGATGTGACAGGAGATGAGGCAGTAGCAGAGAAATTCTTGAATGCACTGGATCCCGGCTGATTGTGCGTAAGATTGTATGATTCTAATGGTCAAGGTAATGTACTCAGACAAAGATTCATCCTTGCATGCTAACTCGGCTTGCAGGGTGGGATTTAAACCTTCACGGAATACTGATTGAGAGCAATATCATAACAACCGCTCTGCGCTGTTAAAGTAAGAAATTGTACTGCATAATCAGCTGCACATAATTTCCCCTGGCGTAGATGTAATAACTGCACAGAAATGTCTCTACCCCCTGCAGGGTATTCTAAAACTTCCTTAATCTGTTGCGAGAAATATGTGAAGGACTTGCAAATTTGTTCATCATTATCCCAAACTGTCGTGGCTCACTCTAATATGCTTTACTGGTAACGCATTATAAAAGCATATTTAACTGTTTCTTGATTAAATGAGTCGGGTTGGTGAGTGAAATATTGAACATTGCCTCAGAAATCCCTTGCATTTGTTGGCAGAAACTTTACTGGCAGTGTCAGCCTTACTGTGTCAGGGCGTGGGGAAGGCATCGACTGGATATAGCGTGTCAGATGTCCATTAACAGCTTGAAGATTCACAAGTTGTTCTTGAAACTCCTGTTTACCGGTTTCATAAGCGATCCTGGCTCTGAGCTGTGTAACCTCCGCTGGATTCTGGTCAGTCGAAGTATTCTGTAATGAACCCATAGCTGGAATCCATGTTGCAGAGGTTCTTTATTGTCAAAGGCAATCCAAGTCAAACAATCCAAGACGACAGGCAATAGACGTAATCAAAGTCCAGGCAAGGTTTAAAACACAGCAGTTTGACAGCAAACAAAATAAAAAATAAAAAATAGAGAAATGGGTAAATTCAACAAACAAGCAAAAGGGTCAAAACACTAGCATCAGACAATGGCAAGGGAAACCTCTTGGTAAGGTAGATAAACTGGCAATACTTTGCAATGTGTTCTTCTTCTTGTTTATTGCCGGTTGACAAACCAGCTTTAGGCGCATCACCAACTGAACTGGAGTGTGGAAAAGCAATGCGGAAGGACTGCTCTTAATGTGTTCTCTTAATGTTTAACTAAATTAGAAGAGCAGAAAAAACAAACAAAAAAAACAATTAATTATATTCTCAAATATAATCTTGTTTTTGCAATGTGTTCAGTGAAGCACATGGCTTATAAAGCTACAAACAGGAAGCGACACTAAAACTCAGGTGATGGCTCCCTCTGGGGGAGGGATGAACTGTTCATGGGTTGAGGTGTTACACAGCAATTTCAAACTTGCTATATCATTATCAGGCATGTGACATTCACGAACCAAAGGCTTCAAGTTGGTATCAATGGCAACAAATCTGTTACGCCACATGTAATGTCACGATGAAATCAAAATAGACAATTCTTGTTTTTTTTAATGGAATATTGCCGTATTTATTATAAATGATTTATCAGTGCACATCATTAATTGTTTTGTCTCGTAATCTTGAATCAAAGTAACTTCCCCTCCCTTTTGCAGCAACATCTCTTCTCTTGTCTGATGACATGTTTACTAGCGTCAGGACGGGACAACCAGCTGTCACTCACATGAAATCCACCAATAGCAAACCACAACCATCCAATCAATTCCCGATAGACAAAATCAAGCCCTATCCTAATTTTTTTTTTTTTTGGTCCAGAAGCCATTTCACTCATGCCACAATAGGGAATAAATGCTTTCATGCTTTTAAAAGCACTGAACACCAGTGTGAATGAAATTAAGAGTGACCAAATAGTGAGCAGATGACCAAATTATGACACAATTGTCTTTTTGGGTGAACTGTTCCTAAAGACTTTGTGTTTTTGGTTATCAGATGTTTGTGAGTCTTATTATGGAGACCTTAAGAGGAAGTTTGGTCGTAAGGAATGCACACAAACTTGGTCGTGGGACCAGCAAAGAAGATTCAACATGGCCCTGAGGCTTCTAGAAGACCACCAGGACTTCATAACAGGTAGCAGGGATTTAACACTGTACGTTGTAATGTAACTACCATTAGTTCTTGGTAGAGAAGTTCTTGGCTCTTGGTAGAGAGTCTCTTCGTCTGTTCCTCAGGTCTGGAGAGCAATGGCAGACATTTGCTGCATCTAAGCCGAGTGATTTTCCAGGATGTGGTGAAGACAATAAGTAAAGCGGAGGAATCTGACGGCAGCCTGGATCTCATGTCAACTCTCATTGAGCAGCTTCAGGTGTCCTCCTGCTGGGGTCACCATCGCTCCTCTCTCCTGCTCGCTACCCTGCACCTGGCTGGCCTGGGCGTCCCTGTGGACCTGGAGCAGGTGGGAATGAGAACACCTGAGCATTCAGCAGCCATTATAAAAGAGCAATGCAATGGAAATGTAATTCATTCTAAAGTAGGGGTGAAACAACTTCATTATGTTAGTCGAGTCGACTAGTCGCTGATGATGTCATTAATGAACAAATAAGCCTGAACCTCAAGCTGAGACTCGGACAGCACAGCTCTGGCAAATGACACAGTGCTGCCCACATGGCTATTGCTCCTACATAACAGCTTATTTTTTTATCAGGGGTCATTATATTTTTATCTTTGGGTCGTTATATTTCTCACTGATTTCTGCTCGTTCTAAATCAGACAGAGATAAAGTAGCACAGTAAAGATTACATTTATATGAACGCATTAGTGAGAGAGAGAATGATTGCGTGTGAATTAATTCTACCCGGCAGTGTCTCTCCGCTGATAGTGAAGCTGTGTTTTAGTTACTAAGAAATTTATGCTAGAACTTTTTCGGTTTCTAAGCTATTTTATTGCTAAATCACAGAACAGTGTTGACTACATTTCTGTGCTACTGCAGCACGTGATGTGCGAGCTATTGTCAGGACTTTGGTTTGATCATCAGCCTTTCTGTTGTGTTTGTCTTAGGTTGTCAGTTCCACTCACTCTGCCATCACACCTGCACCCCATTCTAATTAGTGCTCCAACTCTCATCACACACACCTGTATCTCATTTTGCATTGATTTTCTCCACTACTTATGCTTCTCTCTTTCTTTGCTTCTCTGTCAGTATGTCTTGGTTATCATCCTTTTCACTACTGCCCAAAAGATTTTCTGGTTCTAGTTGTGCCTAGTTTTCATGCCCTGTTTGTTTATTTAATCTTGTTTCTTCTTTGATTTGCCCAGTTCCTGTACGTAGCCCTGTTTTGGATCACTTACCTGGTTACTGATTTGCTGCTTTTGTTTTTTGGACTATTGCCTTTGCTCTGCTCCTGGGACTGTGAACTCCCTCTGGTTTTGACCCCTGCCTGGCCCGTCTTCCTTATCAACTTTCCTTAGGGATTGTTGCTTCACTGAACTGACTGCTGGCTTTGCTCCTGACTGCCCCTTGGATTTTGCCTCTGCTCTGCCCTTTGCTCGGCTGCTGGTTATTTTTGTTTTGTTTTGTTTTCCCTTTTGCACTTGGTCAATAAATTTAGCAAAATGCTAATCTGCTCTTAGGTCCCTTTTTCATCCCAGCATCCCGATCAGTGACTAGTCAAGCTTAAAGCGTCCTGGCAGAGCATTACAGTCAACTAGTCTGTGCAACCCCTATCCTAAAGCCAACATGAAATCAAAATGACTCTAGTTACTATATATATATATATATACACACACACACACACACACACACACACACACACACACACACACACACTCACCAAAATGATTATTAGAAACACCATACTAATACTGTTTGACCCCCTTTCGCCTTCAGAACTGCCTTAATTCTACTTGGCATTGATTCAACAAGGTG
>JAGHMJ010001038.1:0-10630 GCA_018749465.1 Paracanthobrama guichenoti
ACACACACACACACACACACACACACACAAAGGAGCTTCAGAGCCAAACACACACACTCATGTTTGCCATATTCCTGTTGGACGAGCACAAGTTTCTGCTCCAATTTAAGACATCTTTAAGGCCCTAAATTGGTCAAATTAAGACCTGTGGAAACCCTGTTAGCTATTAGTTATTGATATTAAACTCAGCATTTATGGATCCTAGCTGTTGACTAAACAGGAAGTGGGAAAGGTTTGTCTCTGCCAGCATCACAGGACAGACCCCTGAGCGAATGCACACCTCTGGCGTGTTCTTCTTGAACTCGCGGCTCTGCTCGATGAGTTTCTTCCGGGACTGCTCGCTGTCATCCTGTCGGCTGGCCAGGAGTGTGGCGGTGCCATCCAGCTCCCTCTGAAACACATGAGACAGAGCTAGGGTTACAATCACAGATCAGCTGATGCCCCCGCTCTCACATTCACTGATGTATAAGACAGATGGCCCTACTATTATTATTACAGCTCTGCTACACCACCAGGTGGTGACAAGTGACTGTTAGTCATTGAATCATTCACTCAAGAGATTCGTTCAAAAACACTGATTCATCCAGTAATGAAACAAGTGAAGTCTTTATGAGTGAGTCATTGAATCATTCAAGAGATTCGTTCAAAAACGTTGATTCATCCAGTAATGTAACAAGTGAAGTCTTTATGAGTGAGTCATTGAATCATTCACTCAAGAGAATCATGCAGCTCTAATATTGATTGAATTATTCCAGGTTTGTGTAATAATCTGTTTGCATTCGACTGATTATCCATTCTGACGAATAATATGTGTTTGTGTAAGTGAGATGAGTAAATGCCTGCTCACATTACTCCAGATCTACAGTAACCCTCATGTGTACACACACACACACACACACACACACACACACACACACACACACACACGATCATCTCAACATGGGCACAGGAGTCAAACTATCTGTTAAAGTAGATGTTAAATTTAATGCAAAAATCAGAATACGATGCAAACTTCCAATAAACGAATATGTTAAACAAATATTTATGCATTTAATCTGACTTCATTGACCAATGTCCTGCTGCTGACCTTCGATGACTCGGTTAAAATCACAAGCGAAAACGACTTTAGCCCAGGTGAGAAAAGTAATGCAAAAGTAAAAGTAATGTAACACATTGCTTTTTAAAAAGTAACTAAGTAACGCAATATTGTAATGCATTACTTTTCAAAGTAACTTCCCTCAACAGCACTTTAACACACCTGTCTGGGCTCCCTATATGATCCATATATAACCCAATCACACTTTGAATAAGCGTTTTATTTTTGATAATTCTAAGAGGACCAACTACTACACACACACACAGAGAGAGAGAGAGAGAGAGAGAGAGAGAGAGAGAGAGAGAGAGAGAGTAAATATAGTTATAGTTCCGTGACTGAGACTTTCAGCCCAGAAGAACCATCGGTTATTAACCTGACCGGTAAAACACTGAGATGTGACACCAGAACTAACCTAATCTTCTGACCGAATGACTCCAGCATTAAAGCAATGTTATGATATCTGTTTTTGTTTCTATATGGGGCTACTTTTGAGGACGTTCACATCCCATCCGCTGACCGATGAATAAAGCTGACCATTAACCACCTAGCCTGTGTGTCCAGCAGCTGAACACACACACAGGTGGAGATCCACTCACCTGCAGCTGCTGCAAGTCGAAGCGCTTCCAGTACTGACACATCGACACCGCCGCCATCTTCCTCTTCACCGCAACACGACGCGACGGCTCGTGCGCATGCGCATGCGCGGCTCTGTCAGCCAGCGGCGCGACGTCATTAATAACGATAAAGTTTAATAGACACGATAAGATGATACAAGACCATTTTTCTATTTTGTAAATGACATTATTAGGACGCATTTCGTGCTACTCCCACAGGTGGTGAATGAACGCTACTATGGTAAAGGATCAGCTCATTAATATTCATCAGGCACTGCGGGCGGATTGGCCAGTCGTGGCCGCTCATCTATATTAATATTAATGAGGAAAGCCGTAGCCATAGTAGACAGCGCTGTTTCGCTGGAGTTAGTACACGTGTCCTTCACTTCCGCCGTCTTCTGTCTGCTTCCCATGTGTGCACAAACATCATGGACGAGAAGGTTCATCCAGATTTGGAGGATTTCTCCTCGGAGCCGTTTCTGGAGAGTTTCCTGAAGGAGATCCAGAAAGAAGAGGCCGTTTTCCTAATCGGGATATGTGTGGCTTTAGCGCTCGTGATCCTCACTGTCGGTAAGAAGCAGCTTTATATGACAAACATGATCGGTGTTATTACTTCATCAGCCTTGTGTCTGTCTGCACACCATCACTGGATTCAGAGCAGTATAATAACCATAAAGCTGTGAGGTTGTGCATGAGTCTTGCAACAGATGGTTTGATCTGGTCTCATCATCTTCAGCCTGAAACAACACCAAAACAGGCACTGGATTTACTAACATGAGCATCCTGTGAAGGTGATGTTCTCTCTAGTGTAGTGATGATGAAGCAGCTGTCAGTGGGCGGGGCAGGGCTGATGGTGCTGTCAGTGGGCGGGGCAGGGCTGATGGTGCTGTCAGTGGACGGGGCAGGGCTGAAGGTGCTGTCAGTGGGCGGGGCAGGGCTGATGGTGCTGTCAGTGGGCGGGGCAGGGCTGAAGGTGCTGTCAGTGGGCGGGGCAGAGCGGATGGTGCTGTCAGTGGGCGGGGCAGAGCGGATGGTGCTGTCAGTGGGCAGGGCAGAGCGGATGGTGCTGTCAGTGGGCAGGGCTGAAGGTGCTGTCAGTGGGCGGGGCAGGGCACTGAACTGCGACAATATAACATCACGACTACATGAAAAGACGTTTTACTGTAATGAAAAACTGATTTGTGAGCATTAGTGGAACTGAATGTTTTTGAATAAACACGAAACACGTGATCGCTGTCATGCGGTGAATCCGGCCAATCGTGGAGCAGGTGTGTTGTCATCAGAACTTGTAAAGTTGCTCTGGTGAAGCTGCACAAAATGCACCCATATCTATGAATGCACCAGCCGGCTGCTCTCTATGACGTTCCGAAGGGGTCTTTAATATGACTTTGAAACATGCACTCGTCTGCGTCTGCCGAACGTGGCGTCTGCGGAACGCGTCGTCTGCGTGGCATCTACGTCTGCTGAACGCGGCGTCTGCGTGGCGTCTGCCGAACGTGGCGCCTGCGTGTCGCTTGCCGAACGTGTCGCCTGCGTCTGCGGAACGCGTCGTCTGCGTGGCATCTGCGTCTGCCGAACGTGGCGTCTGCGTCTGCTGAACGCGGCGTCTGCGTGGCATCTGCGTCTGCCGAACGTGGCATCTGCGTCTGCCGAACGTGTCGCCTGCGTCTGCGGAACGCGTCGTCTGCGTGGCATCTGCGTCTGCCGAACGTGGCATCTGCTGAACGCGGCGTCTGCCGAACGTGGCGCCTGCGTGTCGCTTGCCGAACGCGTCGCCTGCGTCTGCTGAACGCGGCGTCTGCGTGGCATCTGCGTCTGCCGAACGCGGCGTCTGCCGAACGCGGCGTCTGCCGAACGTGTCGCCTGCGTCTCCGGAACGCGTCGTCTGCGTGGCATCTGCGTCTGCCGAACGCGGCGTCTGCCGAACGTGGCGTCTGCCGAATGTGTCGCCTGCGTCTGCGGAACGCGTTGTCTGCGTGGCGTCTGCGTCTGCCGACCGTGGCGTCTGCGTCTGCCGAACGCGGCGTCTGCGTGGCGTCTGCCGAACGTGGCGCCTGCGTGTCGCTTGCCGAACGTGTCGCCTGCGTCTGCTGAACGCGGCGTCTGCGTGGCATCTGCGTCTGCCGAACGTGGTGCCTGCATCTGCCGAACGTGACGTCTGCGTGGCGCCTGCCGAACTTGGCGCCTGCGTCTGCCGAACGTGGCGTCTGCGTGGCGCCTGCGTCTGCCGAACGTGGCGCCTGCGTCTGCTGAATGTGGCGTCTGCGTCTGCTGGAAGGGGGTTTCAATAATGTGGTAAAAAAGAAACGCTCTGAATCCCAAGTAAATGTAGGGGAGAGTGGAGCACAACCTAACGCCATGGCTTTGCCAGGATGATGAAACTTTGTGTATTTACTAGTTGCCATATCAACATTATTTAGAGAAAAAATTGTTGGAAGGTATCACTGAACATTTATTTAACCATCGCAAAAGTTTATTTCTCATCTCTGTTTTTTTGTGTTTATTTAAAACAAGACAAATCTGATATTATTGTAGTCTTATATCTGTTATTTAACAGTTGAGGTGGTTCTTTAATGCTGATCTAACAGCAGAAGACACGAGCCGGGGTTAAATTAAATTCTAACTGCGTTACAATGAGCTCCTATTAGAACTACGCTGTTATATTCTATACTCTTGAGAAAACGGTGAAAAAGACCTGAGAGTCACTGTTCAGAAATAATAATGAATAATGTTTTTAACTCTGCCGTATAGTTGTGTTTTGCAGTGTGTTTGTTGTCAAACTCAAAAAGTAGTCTATTTTAGATTTTAAATTAACTAGCTTCAACAATTTATGTGGTTGAATTGAGTTAAACGCAGAGCTAAAATCATTCAACGTTAGGGCCACTGGCCTATAGTCATTGTTGTCCTGGGGGCATGATTTTTTTGGGAATTGGGATTATAATGGATTTTTTCCACAGCTCTGGTACTGTGTGCGTATCAATTGAGAGCTGGAAGAGGCGATGCCAGGCTGGTGTGAGCTCCTCAGCAAATGTCTTTAAAAGAAAACATGACATCCCATCTGGTCCCATTGCCTTATTTGAGCATAATTTTTTAAAAGCCCTTATAACATCCCCTGAATATATCAGTATTCTATCATCAGCGACATTACAATTTACCTAAAATATCCTAACATTTCTTAACTGTCTCAAACTTCATTCTCTTTGTGTCACATTTTGCCAAATGTTGTTCAGATCGCTCCTTATATTGTATCCGTGCTATCCTCAGTTGCTTATTGACATCCTTTTGTGCTGCCCTGAGTCCCCTTGTGTCCCGAGCCTATACGCCATTTTCCTCCTTTTTATGAAATCTTTAATTCCCCGTTACATATGATTTGTTATTTGAATGCCTTTTAATAACTCTTTGAGGGATAACTGAATCCGCACAGAAGGAGATGTATGCAGTGATTGTTTCAGTGACCATTTCTATGTTTGCATCCTGATCAAGGTTTACATGGTTGGTTTACATGGTTTCATAGATGGTTTACATTTCACTGCCGGTTGTATATTCTGTATATAACTGTGTATGTGACAAATAAAACTCTTGAATCTTGATCAAAAATGGCTTTAGCTACATAAGCATCCTTAATATTGCCATAGCACTTGTCAAGAATATTATTTTTCCTCGTTCCACACTTCACATATTGAAAAATCCCTGGTGAAGATTTCTCCAATCCACACTGATTAAAATCACCAAGAATTAATAAAGATGCGTCAGGCTTAATTCGTAAATGCTTGTGAACACAATCTGCAATTTGACTTGCCGCCCCATGAACATTCCCACTGGGTGGGGTTAGGTTATATAAATACAAATACAAACTCCCCCTCCTCTTTTTTTTTTACCAGAGTTCTTATCTCTGTCCAAACTCATTACACAACCACGTTTCTGTAAAAACCATCAGACCGGACTCACGATACTCGTAGCAAACTTCAACTTGTGTACGCAGCTCGTCCAACTTATTCCACAAGGAGCGAGGATTGCAGAGTAGCACTGGCGGCAGAGGTAGTTTGGAAGCTCTCCGGACACGCTGCCTGACGCCACCTCTCTTGCCCCGCTTCCTCACCCGACAAGGAACAGGCCTCGGTTGCCGTAATAGCTCCTCGAGTATATCCATCATTAGATTAGACGATGGTAGCCCGCCATGACTCCGCAAATCCAAAAGCTCTGATCTGCTATATGTTGGCTGTCCGGTATCCACAAGCCTGTTCATAACTCCAGCTAGTCAGAATCAGCCACACTACAGCAAACGGTTTCATATTTATCAGTCTTCTTGGTCCACTCGTATACGACCAGCTGTTCCAGTCAGCGATTGTGTGTAGTAGTTTAAATGCCCAACGTTCAAACATAAAACAGGGAGTAAACAAATACGACAGAAACAAACAGGTAACTTGCAGCAAGAACCCTCCTCCATGTTGCCTGCAGAGCACCGCCATTTTGGATCATGATGTGTCTTGAATGATGGTGCTGTCAGTGGGCGGGGCGGGGCGGGGCGGATGGTGCTGTCAGTGGGCGGGGCAGAGCGGATGGTGCTGTCAGTGGGCGGGGCAGGGCGGATGGTGCTGTCAGTGGGCGGGGCGGGGCGGATGGTGCTGTCAGTGGGCGGGGCGGGGCTGATGGTGCTGTCAGTGGGCGGGGCAGGGCTGATGGTGCTGTCAGTGGGCGGGGCAGAGCGGATGGTGCTGTCAGTGGGTGGTGCAGGGCTGATATGAAAGTATATAAACAAGAATGGTTGAATGGTTTCAAAACAAGACCATTTTTAATTTTAAAACTTGCAGTTTTATTGCACAATGACCTCTGACACGTTTCAGAGAACGCCTTCAAGCTTCCACGCTGTGACTTTTCTCTGCCGTTCCAGTTTTCTTTGGGAATTTCTGGGGCTCCAGTAAAGCGAGGAACGCCGTGCTGCTGCTGGGACTGTGTGACTCCGGGAAGACTCTCCTGTTCACTCGCGTGAGTAACACTCAAATGTCACACACACCACAGCACAAACATCAGCCTGGAAGTGATTGGCTGTGTCTCTCCAGTTGTTGCTAGGGAAGTTTGTGAGAACTCAGACGTCCATCACGGAGAGCAGTGCCACATACAAGAGCAAGAGTGACCGCGTGAGTTATGATGTGATGTATCTCTTCACCATACGTGTGCGTTCACTGGGTTAACGCTGCGCTTCTATTGCAGGGCAGCAGCTGGACTCTTATTGATGTTCCTGGTCATGAGAGTTTGAGAGTTCAGATTGTGGAGAAGTACAAGGCCGTGGCTCGGTGAGTGATGTACACACCCAATGACAACACTGGGGAACTTTTGAAACAGCGGCGGGAACATTCACATGATGACAGTCCAGCTTCTATCTGTGGAAAACAGCCCACACACACACACACACACCTGTCCATGTGCTGTTCCCGCCAGAACTGTGTGAAAGGACGTTTCCATGACTAGATGTCCAGTGGTGTGTCAGATGTACTGTAGCAGTGCTTGTCCCAGTGTCTGAAGGTCTCTGGTGGATGTTGCAGAGCCATTGTGTTCGTGGTGGACAGCAGTGTCTTCCAGAAGGACGTCCGAGACGTTGCCGAGTTCCTCTACTCCATCCTCACGGACAGCACCGTGGCCAAGAACGCCCCAGTGCTCCTGCTCGCCTGCAACAAACAAGGTCATTGGTCAATCCCATTCGCCATGCTTTATTGTGCAGTGTATGAAATGTGTGGAGTACATGTTTGTTTTCTTCTGCAGATATCTCTATGGCAAAATCAGCCAAATTAATCCAGCAGCAGTTGGAGAAGGAGCTGTGAGTATGCTCATATTTCTGGCTTTGTACTAATAGTGTTAGATGTTAGGGTCCTTAAGATAAGAATAGTAAAGATAAAAGTCAAGCATCCTCCAGTGTGGCGACGCTCCAGACGCCAGTGTTTGTGTGTCTGTGTGTAATCTATGGCTGACACAATGACACATTCTCAATTAAAGTGCCCGATTATACCTGAATAAGCTGCTGAACCTGCATAATGTCTGCCTCTGGTCCTGATTGGCTGAACAGCCTCTCTTAGCCCCACCCTCAAATACTGTAGTTAATTAGCATAATGCCCACCTCTGGTCCTGATTGGCTGAACGGCCTCTCTTAGCCCCACCCTCAAACACTGTAGTTAATTTGCACAATGCCCGTCTCTCGTCATGATTGGCTGGACGTCTCTTAGCCCCGCCCTCAGTACATCGTTACTGTTCGTGTCACTGTGTGTCAAGAGCTGAGATTCAGATATGATAATGAGCACTTGCTTGGGGTGGTGATATAGACGAGATTAACAGGTATAGATTGTGGACTATCGTCTCTTATCACGGCTATGTTGCTGTGCTGCATGGTCACGAAAGCTTATCGTTTGCATGCGATTTTAAGCACTACTGTTTAAAAGCATTACTTTAAACCATTGAAGCAGCGAAAGAGAACTCAGTATATGCGTGTCTGACATGAAGCCTCAACTAAGTGCTTTCTGCCACCGAATGGGCTTGAGCAGTTAAATACATGTACCTATGTGACAAAGTGACATGTATTTGCAAGTAAACGTAGTCATTTATGTCTTTAATGAACGTAAACCGCTGAGACAGACCGCTGTGCATCCGCTGTGCATCCGTGACACAGGACATCAGTTCTGACCGGATCTCTTCCCTAATTATCCCTCCCTAACATTTGAGTCTCGTTTTTATTCATTGACGAAAGTGACAGTAGCTTTTTCTCTTAGTTTTTGTCATCCAACATTGGTTTTAATTTAGTTATCGCCTCGTTTCGTCAGTGAAAAAAGGTCGTTGACACATTCTCTCTCTGTGTGTGTGTGTGTGTGTGTGTGTGTGTGTGTGTGTGTGTGTGTGTGTGTGTGTGTTCTCCACAGGAACACGCTGAGATTGACGCGGTCTGCGGCGCTCTCCTCTCAGGACGGGGCCGTCGGGGGCTCGGTGTATCTGGGTAAGAGAGGCAAAGACTTCGAGTTCTCTCAGCTGCCCGCTCGCGTGGAGTTCATCGAGTGCAGCGCCCGAGGAAGCAAAGACGTCGCTGACATCGCCGCTCTGGAGAAGAGCCTGGCCAGACTCTGAGCCGCCACACCACTCATGAACTTTGGGTCCGGTGGCAGAATCATTGTGTGACACGGCACGTCTGTGTGCTTTTGCCTTGTGTTTTCAGTTTCAGATTAGACTCCTTGTTTTCAGATTAGGTTTTGTGTCGCTAGAGGCTGTGAATGATATTAAAGACGGCTTGTTTTCATGCTGCTGTATTTCATCCTGACTGAATTTATATGGCAATATTGCCAGCACATACTGGTTTACTTTTAGTTCATTTTTTAATTTCATTACTTGGCTAACAATATGTTCACAATAACACCAATTTCTGCATCACTGAAGTTTGGCTTGGAGAAAGAGGAAAACAACGGTTTGCACAGCCACTCGGTGACCGGCGTTAAATCATCAAACAAGACAGAAGTATATCAGAGACGGGCTGAGACAAACACTGTCTGATACTCAAATGTAGTAGCTACTGTAGAGTATGTGCTTTCAGACGCAGCGATGGGACGGTAAAGTGTCCATCACATGCTCAGTCGGTCACCCAAGTACTGTGATGTTGGACATACTGATGTTTTCACCCACTTTATATTAGGGAAGTATGCCTGTTCAGTGAAGCCTACAGTCTTATTTTAGGAAGATAGCAACGGCCAGCTCTGATCACATGTGCCTTGATAACCAATGGCATTACAGCAATGACATCACTGTAGGACAGTCAAACAGTGTTTCACAGACACCATGAGAAGGGAACCGAATCATTCCTGTCGCAAACACTAACTAAATCAAATTACACTTCGCAAATGTTTTCCCAAAGATGGTTTCTGTCATCTATAGAAACAGGGGGTGTGACGCCATGATTGACAGCTTCTCTGAGTGACGTTGTCACTGAGGCACTAAACTGAATTTTTTCAGGAGATTGGAGCTTTAGCTTTAATTTCCATAACCGTTTATTTCACACAGACACAATGAGTTGTTCTGCACCTGCGAGAGTGTTACCTTGTAACCTCCTCACTGCTTCAAAACGTTTTTATGATGATCTCTCGCGTTCGTAAACAACAGAACATTCTAGAATGAATCAGCCGTTTGAACGAATCGTTTGAGTGAATCGACTCAATGACTCACTCACCTGCCACCTACTGGCGGTTTAGTTTCATGTTTAAAAGTGTCATTCTTTCCAACATTTCTTCAAATGTAAAACAATCATAACTATTCAATGCACTGTATTTTTTCAGTGAATATTATTTAATTTGATCGGCCACAGCCCTATAGTGTATTATTGTTATAATTGAATGTATTGATAAAATTTAAAATAATTAAAGATAAAGCATACCTTTAATAAGATTAGGAGAAAATGCCCTTTTTAAAGGTAAAAAAACAAATGCCATGGGTAGATATCACAAATTTGCAGATTTAAATAGGCTATGATTGAACACTAAAGAGAATATTGCTTCTGAATAAATAATATTTATAACACAAAAATCCTATTTTTCCCAGACAAGCAACTTTTTATTCTGACAGTTGAATGAGCGATTTAGCACATAACACACACACACACATATATTTAAACGTTATATAGTATAATACACTCACCTAAAGGATTATTAGGAACACCTGTTCAATTTCTCATTAATGCAATTATCTAATCAACCAATCACATGGCAGTTGCTTCAATGCATTTAGGGGTGTGGTCCTGGTCAAGACAATCTCCTGAACTCCAAACTGAAAGTTGGCTGATATAAAACATTGGATGTCTTGTAATTTCCTGCAACTTAATTCAGAAAAAAAATTAATTTTTAATTATTGGACAAAAAAACTCTAGTAACCTAGAATACTGTCTAACACTCGATGG
>JAGHMJ010001128.1:0-10489 GCA_018749465.1 Paracanthobrama guichenoti
ATTCTGGATCCAAATAAAATCTGTGACTGGGAAAGATCTTCTATGCTATTTAAACAAGTGAATGAAAAACATTTTTATGCAGGGTTGCTTTGTGAAGACAGCTACTTCATTTTATAGTCTAATGGCATTGTATAATATTACACTCTGGGCGGAGAAGGAGTTTAAGGCATGTGGAATCTGCTGACATCAGTTGTACTAGAGAAGGCT
Source organism: Paracanthobrama guichenoti (assembly GCA_018749465.1). Taxonomy (NCBI): domain Eukaryota; kingdom Metazoa; phylum Chordata; class Actinopteri; order Cypriniformes; family Gobionidae; genus Paracanthobrama; species Paracanthobrama guichenoti. The sequence continues at coordinate 208 of JAGHMJ010001128.1, forward strand.
CAGCATGTAGCGTTGCAAATACAGCCATACTCTACAAATTGCACAGTAATTAAACCAGCTAATTGATGTGTACAGCATAAAGACACGTGACTAGATCAACATAAACACAGCCTCACCTCATCATAGTGTGCAATCACCTCTGTATCTTCGCTCTGTGAAGGTGATAAATGTAATGACAAACACCTGCATCCTTAGCTGCAAAAACCCTCAGATACCTCTTAGGAAGAAAATGCAGTCAGTAAGCAGTGATTTTCGCGGACACTTTAGTCTACCTCAGCTGTTGCAGAGAGTTGTGCTATTAGTTTCGTAAACAATTAAACTTAAAATTTTTCCCTTATCCACGATAGAATAGGTGTGAAAATTCCTTGACAGGCCTTTTTCACAGACTGATGATGTTTTAATGGTCATCAGAAACCTGCAATTTTTTTATATTTTCATTTTTTTTTTTAAATGTATGTACCTTTATAACCCTGTACTTTGTATTATATTACCTTTGCTTCAAATAACAAAAAACTAGTTAACGCTGCTGTGAGGGTGTTTCTACTACAGTGGCTGTGGGAGTGACGGTAAAGTTGGCATCTTTCTCTTTCTGTTTTTTTCCTCTTTTGAAAGTTGTGAAAACGTCTCGGTTACGTATGGTAACCCTCAGGGAACGGAGACGTACGTCGGACGTCACCGACTGAAAGGGAACACTATTGTGAGGTTTTCTTATGCTATTTGATCAAATGGGAACACGAAAAATATATTTAATGTAGTCTCTTACAACAACACAACACTTAGACATCGCCAAAAGTAAATTTACCCTGCCAAGCACGGAAAACACAAAACCCGAAAGTGTGAAAAAAACCAAAAAAAAGCGAATTTCCTAGAGTTACATTGTTTGAAACCAGAACATTATAGAGAATTGGTTATGGATTCTTTTCACCTCACTAAATAACAACCAAGCAACCGTAATAAGTAGTAGTCATTTTGCAGACACTTTTATTTAAAGCGGCATGGACTTGTAAAGAATGGAATAGTCTCTTGTTTGCTTGTTTAGGAGCCTCACCTCAGTGATGCTAATCTGCTTAATGAACTATCCCTCTCTCTCTTTTGAGTAATTGCCTCTGCTGCACTGTGTTAAACTCTGTTTATGTGTGTGTATGTGCTTTCATTCTGATATTACCATCTGATAACCTTTAATGAGAATTGCATCTGTAATGAGAGGAACACTAGCCCCAGAGATGTAGGCTCAGGTTTGTTAAAATAGTCACGTCTGTTTATATGCAAACTGTGCCCTGTTTATTTATAGACTGTAGTAGTTCACATAAAAGTACAAATCATTTGAAAATGGTGAATTTATGAGAGGTCATGAGGGAAGTTGTGAATTTATTGTGAGTTAGATTATCTCAAATCACGGTGGGTGGATCTTACTCCAATACCGCCAACCCCCCACAAATTTTACCACAAATTTATTGTAGTAAATTTGGACTAACTTGTTGAGTTTATAACAGATTATTTGTTAAGGGAGTAGATTTTTCACTAAAGATTTAGGCTATTAAAACTGTGGCATTGTTGCTATAGTTTCTATGTGTAGTCAGTTTCTGTCAGTCTTGAGTACCTATAGAGTAGTATTCACCGAAATATCTCCGAAAAGTCTTTAGTTTTATTATATTTATAAAAGAAAGATACACTGTACCATGTGAGCAGAGCTAAAGAATGACGAGCATGTGCAACTATTGTTGATCGTTTATCCCACTCTTTGTGTATCGCTGTTTGGAGTGGTTTTACAATAAACAAACAGACACCTACAGTGGTCAGCTAAACAAATGTATTTAAACACACACCATACGTCGCATGCTCCATTGATAAATTAACTATACGTGATCATGTTGATTACTTGATGTGCACTTATGCACCAATAGCCAAAAACACACAGACATTTGATGCAGTTTTACTCACTGCCTGCAGTTACAACGCACGACCGTGAACCTTTATCGTTGGGACCGCTCCATCTTTCAGGATTAGACGATCTGCAAATCCGGCGTCAAACTGGGCCTTGTTTATAAAACAATCATCGCCGGAAATGCAGGGAACAAACAAAAACACTTGCACTACTCCGTTGCTGCTCCGGAAATACATACTCCATCCACTGTTCCCTTAACGCTGTGTTCTTTGGGAAGCTGTACAGGGTTGTCTTGCCCTGGCAACCAAAAACACACTTCTTTGATGGCATTGTTGATCTTGTGAAGTCCTGTGACCTGTGCAGCGCAGCCAACGACTTCCCTAAAGCCAAGCAAAGCGTTTTAATGGGTGTACTGCTTTCACTCTCTCGCTCTGGTTGACAGGTGCGCATGCGCCCTTCCAGGAGAATTGCCCGTACGGCCCATACAAGGAAATAGTGTGGGCCACCACTTGAGAATACTTATTCTCAAGTGGTGAAATAGCTTAAATTCCAGGTTTCTCCAGCCAATGTGTACAAGAAGTCCTAAACACAAATCTCAGCTGTTTCTATGGTTAACACTGTCAGTTTTGGGGATTGACAACCGCATTTACTTACAGGTGTGTCCTGTTCACACAGCAACTTACAGTAGCGTCTCAAATGCTGTCTATATGTACAATGGGAGTCAAGCCCATATTTTCTTACTAGCAAGTAACCATAGCAACATTGACTAAAGTAATATCAAAGATGGCAAAGTCCATAAAACTGAGAAGTCTTATCACTTTTGAAATTAAAATGGTCTAATCGAGCTGAAAGTTCATCCGTCAAATCTTCATTAAGCAACAGCAGCTTTTACACCTGGATGGAGAGCGGAGCATTTAAGTCGCGTTTAGAGCACAAAACTGATGGAGAAGCTCCGGTGGCGAACACTGATTGGATCTAAAACATTCAGATGACACACAGCTCATATCATTGCTATAAGTTACCAAAACCACATGTGAAAACCGGCAACACATGGTAGACATGCATTTGTGCAGCGCAGCTGTCTCTCACTGCATGACGTGACAGACAACTAATTGTACAGTTCGATTCCGTTCACACAGCGCGGGTTTTCCAATGCGGTTGTGAGTACTGAAAGTTTACAGGTGTGAGTTTGGTTATAAAATGCGGTTGTTGTCATTCCCATAAATAACTGAACTGTATCTGAATGTAATTGTATTAAGTACTCAAATACAGAACTGACAACTATATTCTGCTGCTGTGTAATGTGGCCTATGGGAACCAGAGCTTCCAACAGTAGGTGCAGTGATGCGATGACGAGCCAACTGTTGATTGGCTCTTTATTTAGAAAGCAGGATTTCCTTCTACTAGAGCTATCCATGTTGCGCTTTTCAGTTTCTTTCTTTTTTAGTAACACAAGTGAACCATCTTGGTATATACAGTCTTTGATAACAGCACACTGAAAGACAATATAATCAGTTAAAGGGATGGTTCACCCAAAAATGAAAATTCTGTCATCATTTACTTGCTCTCAAGTTGTTCGAAACCTGTATAAATTTCTTTGTTCTTCTGAACACAGGAAGATATTTATTTGGAAGAATGTTTATAACCAAGCAGATCCAAATAACTATTGACTACCATAGTATTTTTCCCCTACTATGGTAGCCAATGGTTGCTTGGATCTGCTTGGTTACAAACCTTCTTCCAAATATCTTCCTATGTGTTCAGCAGAACAAGAAATGTATACAGGTTTGGAACAACTTGAGGGTGAGTAAATGATGACAGAATTTTAATTTTTGGGTGAACTATCCCTTTAATAATGACTAATCAGTGAATAATGACTCTAATTATGGGCTGTTCCTGAGTGTGATTTTTGAAGACTTTGATGGAATACTTTTACTTTTAGTGCTTTTGGGTCTTTTTTTCAATGCTTGAGAGCTCCAATCCCCTTTCATTGTAATTACATGGGGGGAAAAAAATACAACCACAGTCTCTAGTTCCCTTTCAGTCTGTCACGTTCGACATATGTCGGAACTGACCGACGAATTGAGATCTGTTTTCAGAGACCAATCTACTTTGAGTGATTTGAGAGCTAATAAGCCTTGGTGACCTGAGGGTTACAGTGGGTTTTTCCCGCCGGGTACATCCCCTCGGGCCCCCACTCCTCTATCGCATCACAAGCATGCTGAGACTGTGTTTGTGGGTGGTTCACGTTCTCTCATGAGAACATGACCACGTCGGCGCGTTGTTCGTCTTCCCTTTCTCAAAGGCTTGAGCGTTCAGCTCTCCGTGTGCCGTTCTGACGGCCATGCTCACTGTCTCACATGCCTGCTGGTAGCTTACAGATGGGATTGCTGGTTCTTATAAATAAAAAAATGGGGACCTAGCGTTTCACTTGGCTCTGGCAGAGGACAGATGTCAGTTGCTGCATTGGAGAGGGAAATATGGAACACCAAAAGGGCCATAATCTGTATAAGTGTTTTCCCTCTCTCGCTACCCTCTGTCCTGCATGCACAAGGGTAGTCCCGACCCAGGGGTTATGCAGGAACTGCACCTGACCCAGGGAGCGTGCGGTGACTTTCGTCGCCCAAAGAGCGAGGTTCATCACCGCACGCACGCTCCCTGGGTCAGGTGATGTCCGCGCTAGTGGTCCAGGAACGTCACAAGGGGGTAAACCTGGCAGATATGCTTGCCCGACAAAGTTTGGTTCCTCAACGCCCCTGTCTGTCAGGCTGGCCTCTTCGGCAACACCAGTGAGAACTTCGCCCAGCAGTTCTTGGTGGCCCAGTAGCAGACGGAGGCATACAAAATAAAAAAATTAAAAATCCTGCCCCGACGACCAGCTGCAGCCTCCAGCTGCTGTCGTCTGTCGCAGTGTCTTCGCCTGCTTGTCGCCGAGGGCGTCCTCCCTGCATCTGCCTCTGCCCCTGCTAAAGCCAAGCAGCAGCCTCCACCCGGGCAGCAGGTGGCCGGGCGCAAGGGAGGCCCCCAACCCGTCCAGGGTCCCGCAAAGTCTGCTGGCAAGCGGCCCTGAAACGGGTGGCCCAGTGAGAAGGGGATCTGCTCTTTCGTCTTCACGAAAGTCACGGAGGCGGCCATTGTTCCGCTCAGAGAACATCTCGAAGACTGGCTTATACTGGCCCAGTCCCGGGATCAGTTGTGCGAACACAGGGACCTGGTGCTCCTCAGCCTGTTGGGCCTTCGGGTCAACCGAGAGAAGAGCAAACTCTGTCCCACACAGAGGATCTCTTATCTCGGCATGGAGCTGGATTCGGTCAACCGGACTGCGCACCTCACTTAGGAGCGAGTCTGGTCAGTGTTGAGCTGCTTGAATATGTTCAAAGGCAGGACAGCGGTCCCACTGAAATTCTTTCAGAGGCTCCTGGGGCATATGGCATCTGTAGCTGCGGTAACGCCGCTCGGACGTTGCGTACATCAACCGTCAGAGTGGTCTACGCTCCCATTGCATGGTCCGGCTCACCCGCCATCTCCTCCTGTGGAGTCAGAAGCGTCTGAGGTTGCTTCAGGCCATTCACATCCCAGGTGCTCTGAACCAGACAGCTGACGAGCTTTCTCGTCAGTCGACACCTCCGGGAGAGTGGTGACTCCACCCCTAGAGCGTCTAGATGATATAGGACCTTTTCGGAGCCACGCAGGTAGACCTGTTCGCCTCTCCGGACTCGACCCATTGCCAGTTGTACTATTCCCTGACCAGGGGCACCCTCTGCACGGATGCACTGGCGCACAGCTGGCCCCGGGACCTACGCAAATATACGTTTCCCCAGTGAGCCTTCTCGCACAGACACTGTGCAAGGTCAGGGAGGACGAGGAGCAGGTCTTGCTAGGTGCGCCCTATTGGCCCAACCGGACCTGGTTCTCCGAACTCACACTCCTTGCGACAGCCCCTCCCTGGCTGATCCCCCTGAGGAAGGACCTGCTTTCTCAGGGGCGGGGCACTCTATGGCACCCATGTCCAGACCTCTGGAAACTCCATGTCTGGTCCCTGGATGGGACGCGGAGGTTCTAGGTGGCCTGCCACAGGCAGTGGTAGACACCATCACTTCTGCTAGAGCCCCCTCTACAAGGCCTCTATGCTCTGAAGTGGAACGTGTTCGTTGAGTGGTACTCTTCCCACCAGGAAGACCCCCAAGGTGTTTGATTAATGTCATGCTTTCTTTCCTGCAAGATGGGCTGGAGCGAAGGCTGTCTCCCTCCACCCTCAAAGTGTACATTGCGGCAATAGCGGCATATCACGATGCAGTGGAAGGCAAGTCCTTAGGGAAGCACAACTTAATCGTCAGGTTCCTCAGAGGTGCGAGGTGACTGAATCCTCCTCGTTCAACCTCGGTACCCTCTTGGGACTTAGCCCTGGTGCTCAGTGCACTTCAGGGTCCTCCCTTTGAGCCATTACAGTCTGTAGAGCTAAACATCCTCTCCTTGAAGACAGTGCTCCTGACTGCATTGGCCTCAATCAAGAGGGTAGGGGACCTGCACGCACTTTCGGTTAACGAATTGTGCCTAGAATTCGGGCCGGCCAACTCTCACGTTGTCCTGAGCCCCCGGCCTGGATACGTGCCCAAGGTTCCCACCACTCCCTTTCGGGACCAGATGGTGAACCTGCAAGCGCTGCCTTCGGAGGAGGCAGACCCAGCCCTGGCTTTGTTATGTCCCGTCAGCGCTCTTCGCGCTTACGTCGACCGGACTCAAAGCTTTAGAACCTCAGAGCAGCTCTTTGTCTGTTACAGAGGCCAGCAGAAGGGAAAGGCTGTCTCCAAGCAGAGGTTAGCCCACTGGATAGTGGATGCTATCGTCTTGGCTTACCAGTCCCAAGACGTGCCTTGCCCGTTCGGGTTGCGAGCGCACTCCACAAGGAGTGTAGCTTCCTCCTGGGCGCTGGCTCAAGGTGCCTCGCTGACAGAGATATGTAGAGCTGCGGGCTGGGCGACACCTAACACGTTCGCCTCCATAGATATAGATATTATAGCCTCCATGTAGAGCCGGTATCTTCCTGCATCCTCGCCCCTAGTGGCCAGTAGCGCTAAGTGCCCGTTTCAACGCCCTCTGGGCCGGATATATGCGTCTATTTTTTCCAGATGTGTTCCCCGGAAATGGCTAACCCTGTGAGATCCTCCGTCACCCCTTCGGTGTCAGACGTTGCGGCCGTCTGATGCCAGGCCTGCACCCGTATGCTTGTGGAACATGTGTGTAGGCTGGGTTTCCATATGTAGCGGTTCCCCAACGCCAACCCCATATGTGTATTCTTTCATGGTACCAGCTACCCTACTCGGCTAGCCCCGTGTCTTTACCTTGACAGAGCTCACCCCACAGCTCACCCCCTGGGACCAGGTTGGATCCACCCCAGAGACTGCCATATGTAGCACACCATATGTAACCATATGTAACCTGATAGGTTAGTCCTTATGTGTAATCTGCCACCTCTCCTTCCATTGAAGGATGTGACACCACAGCATACCACCTCCCCGGGACGGGCACGCTTTCCCAACGTTATCCAATAGTCATACTGAGTGGGTCTTGCAGGAACAGCAGTGACTGACCTTCCCTGCTGGGAGCCCTGACTGTCACTCCAACTTAGGAGTGGACCAGTGAGCTCAGGCAGGGCGCTGGAAGGGCCAGCATCCCTGGCGTGTTGGTAGGGATCCCAATTCGTCGGTCAGTCCGACGTACGTCGAATGTTTCCAACTGAAAGGGAACGTCTCGTTTACGTATGTAACCCTCGTTCCCTGAAGGAGGGAACGGAGACATGCGTCGCGTCGCCAGGTGCTGTGCTTCAGCTGAAGGACGAGTCACTTGTCTCGGCTCCTCAGTTGAAAAGCAATATGCGGTACTTCCACTTCTGTGTTTATACCCGCGCTCCGGGGCAGTGCGTGGAATGCGTGAACCGCATGCCAATGTCCATTGGCTTGTTTTTAATCACTCGAAGTAGATTGGTCTCTGAAAACAGATCCCAATTTGTTGGTCAGTTCCGACGTACGTCTCCGTTCCCACCTGGAACAACATGAAGATCAATAAATAATTACAGATGTTTTATTTTTGGGTGAACAGCCCTTTTAAAAATGTTCCTCTTCCCCCCCCCTTTGTCTTTATCTATGTCTTTTTTCTTCTCTCCAGCTTGCAGATGTAACAACCACGCTAACGTGTGCCACTCCAGCTCAGGGAAATGCTACTGTACCACTAAAGGGGTCAAAGGGGACCAATGCCAGCTGTGAGTATGACTACTTTACCCATCATCAGCAATTCTCCCTGTCAGTCAGAGAGTGATAGACTTGAGCCCTTCAACTAAACACAAAGATTCCTCACATTATCCTGCTCTCATTGGCATCATAGCACATTTTATTCACAGATCTAACCCTCTCCTAGGCTCTCTGTTATTAATTCCCTCCTAAGTGTCTTTCCAATCCCAGGGCATTAATTTTAATGGCAACCTCTGCTGTGCTGTGTCAGCGAGCCCCCTGTTCACAGTGGCAAAGGGAACTTATCAGTGGCTTAAATAGCACTTTTGGGGCTGACACCATGCCCTGATTGTGTATATGTGTACGTACTGAGGTCCATAAAGACACAGTGCTGTGTGGATGTATTTGTAACAGGGTGCACCACCGCCACGGGCACTGATAATGTATTAAGCAGTAATGAGTTCCCCAGGACTTAAACAGTTCTCAAAAGTTTCACTTTTCCACATGCCCTCTATCTTTTTTTTTTTTTTTTTTTTAAGTATCACTTATGTGACCCCTGGGTAGAGAGTTAGCACACAACCAGTATAACTTCAAACACATGCCTGAATCGCATGGATGAATTTGCCTTGTTTGTCAGTACTGCTCAATGTCGTGGTTGATGTTTCGCTCATGCAGCACATCACATGGCAGTGGAACTGATGTACGTGTAGGTGTATTGTTACAGTACACTGATGTGACTCCATTTATAGAATTTTTTTTTTTTAAATGCTGGTACCCTTTTATTTCCGTTAGTATTTCATTCCAGTAAATTGTCATGATTCCAAAGAATTTTTCTCAGTAAACTTTAAGAGTTACATAATTTCCTATTTCCTTTTTCCTGACAATTTTCATTGCATATGTGCTCTTATAAGGAGACGGGTTCACTAGTCCAGGGCTGACTAAGGTCTTGCCAGATTCTTTACCAAGAAAGCTGTGCTGTGGTAAGATCATCCATCTTTGTTAAGAAGAGAATGATAGCAATCCTTTTAAAAATGAAATTTAGAGAATTAACCATTCTTTTTGGTTTTATCCACAATGTAAAATACAGTTTCTGCTCAGAATGAAGCAAAAATTTTAAACTAGAGATGCACAGATGTATCAAAAATTTAACATATATAAATTGTAACAAATAGGGAAAAGGAGCATGCACAACTAAATGCACAATAATGACAGACAAATTAAAAAAGTCTGTAATTTTGGCTGATAACTAATATGGTCATCCCTATGAAAAACATTTGGTTTCTACGGTGCCCCATTTGTTTGCATTTGTTTTGCACTTTTGCAAAACGTTTTGTGTTAGCTTGAGAAACCTTTCGAAACTTTACCCTGATAAACTTTGGCAAACGAGTGCAAAGTTGGTGATGGAAATAACATGACATGCGGGAGGAAAAACTTTATTTTAGTGAGCGAACACAAAGTTTCTCGAAATGCAAAACTTTTGTTAGCGAATGCAAAAGCATAAAAAAATTCTTCCATCTTCCATGATTTTTTTGCATAGAAACAAATGGTCTTTTATGGCATACACTTCTAATCCTGGTATGCCCACACAAATTTTCTGCACTGATTTGATGGGAAATCTGTGGAATTCTGTAAAAAGGATTTAAATATGGTTAAATGTTTTAAACGTATCTGAGGCTTCACTGTACTTCAGTAGGCATTGTAAACACATTAGGCGTTATCAAATTGGCTTCTTATCAACTTGCTTAACCGGTAAGACTTTGTTCTCCTTGACCAATTTTAGCAGTTAGACCATCTCCAAACCAGCATAAACCAAAATAATGTAAACACGTGTTAGTATTTGTCACTCATTTTAGCACACTCCAAAATCTACTTTAGACTGGATTTATAATGAACTAGAATGCTGCTTTTATGAAAATTAAATCATTAAAAAAAGTGATTATATGAGTAGCCATATGTTTTGTTGTCCACCTGTTGTTGCGTACAGTCACCAACAAGTTTATGTGTGTGAAGTGACTTGCACTCACATATACTTTCACATCACCATGGGAACCGCTGAAGTGATTAAAGACAGTGACTCACCCCAACCTGAGCGATGGCAGCCCGAGTGCTGAAATAAGTCTTTGAGCACATAACACAGCAACAGTCTTCCTTCTGTGATAATCATGCAAGA
>JAGHMJ010001147.1:0-37672 GCA_018749465.1 Paracanthobrama guichenoti
TGTTTAAATGTTGTATCTTTACATTGGGTGTTCAGAAACCAAGTTTGCATCTTTTCTGACTGTAATTGTGTGTATATATGACTATTGATTATATTGCCGCAAAGGAAAAACACTTCGCTACAGACACACCTGTGGTGGAGGTGGAGCGAGTTCTGCCGCCAGTGTGGACATTTACCGTCAGTATGCAATCAGAATACAGCACGCTACAACACTAAAGTATAGCACAATAATCTTTTGTCATTTAGATCTAGTTTCTGTTGTTTGAGACTTTTCAGTCTGGGTTGTTGCTTTGATGTTACCCATATTCGCTTTGCTCGTTCTAGAGACATGTTACAGCTTTTTCAATAAAGTTTAATGGTTTTCAATAAACAAAGCCAAATTGTAACTCAAACACCAAAAACACATTCACAATGTAAAGTGTGTAAGGAAATATAGTGTGAAAATCACAATTAAAATTTCAAATTGTAAACATTGATAAAAAAAATTCTTTGGATATTTTTGTCCATCTCTTTTTGTTTTTGGACAGCTACAAGTATTTTTTAAAAAAATTATTTTAACTTTCATGGCCCCCAGAATTTGTTGAAAGAAAATCTAAATGTGCAATATATCAAAAAGAAAGAAGGCAGAGCCTCTTCTTTACAAACAAATTAACGTTTTTATTCTAACTTCATGAATTCTTTTTAAATCAACACTTGAATGTGGTAAAAGTCCATAAAGTAACATTGAATTTTTTTCTTCTTTAAAGACTACAATGTGCATAAGCAATGCTTTTAATCGGTGCATCTTTTTTCCTGTGTTTTGATCCAGAGATTGTGGACACTTTCAGAAGTTGTCATTGTGACATCTACTGTATAACAGTGAAAAACACGTGCAGCTGAAAATGTCATCAATGGTGGGGTAAGAGTTAAAAGAATTGGTCATTTAATTACAATTTAAATTATTCATTAAATTAAGTTTTATTCATTTGACCATAGTTTCATTTTTCGCTCAACAGAGCACTCAGGACATTATATGCAAAATATCTTTAATTTGTTTTCACGTAATAAAAAATTAAATAAATAGTTTTTGAAACTGAAACTACTACCTATAGCCACCTAAACCAAAACTCAAGGACTTGATCTTCTGGTTCCTGAAATATGTAAATATGTATATATATATATATATATATATATATATGTATATATATATATATATATATATAATATATATGTATATATATATATATATATATATATATATATATATATATATATATATATATATATATATATATATATATAAAAACAACAACAACAACAAAAAAAAATAATGATAATCTTCCCTTCAAGCTGTTAAGCAAAGAAACTCATGTATGCAAGCATTTGGCTCACACACAAAATCAGCAAACTAGACATTTATTCAGAGCACAAACAAAGTCAGTACCCCATGATTGCATTTTAGCCTACATCAAAATAAAGCGAACAATGTAATTAACAGGCTTCTGCTCGGTTTAGATCAGCTTTACAGCCCTGATAAAGAAAAAATAAATAAAAATACAACAGTATTATGCAGAGCTTCACCCAAAACCAAACAAACTAACATTTGCCTCTTTATCCAGTCGATGAAATGAAACTTGACATGAACTGACATGAAATAAGATGCCAAAAATGCTGATAATGTTTTTGAATGCAAACTGCAGTCTGATGGCTAAATGAGATCTAAGGAGAAGCTATAGATGTGGCATCCTGGTCCAAACATACATCATAAAGCTGAACCTTGAACACTGTTAAGTTACAACTGATGGGAAGGACCCAGAAGAGTAGATGGGTTAGACAGTCAGGGTGATTCACACACCTGAGGCTCCCATGATGCCTAGTGGCGCAAATGTACAGGAATCCCAGGAAAAGGAGAGGTATTGCATTTGCGTGCTGGACTGATTGGGTGATTTGTAAAGGCAGCAAGTGGTGTAACTAGTTGCATCTGGTTGGGTTCGATCTTCTGAGCCTCTAATGCCAATGACATAGCATATCATTTGAATGATTTGTCATGTGCTGAAGATCTTCCAGCAACACTGCTATAAAACAACACACCCACATATTTAAGTATTATTCAAAAACTCTCAATTATGCTGACATACCAAAGAGTGGTGTAGTTAAGAAACAGAAGCAAAACAGCTGGGAGTTTAGTCTCACCACACCCACCAAGCCCTGTTCTCACACACAGACATACTGAAACGAAACGATCCCATCTGCGCCAGAAAATCTTGGGATAAAGGTCTCTCCACACTATAAGATGATCAAAGTCCTCATATATAAAAGCTTTCATCGTAAAATGAAAGGCTGATTGTATTTGAGCTCGACGTCTATAGGTGCTCTGATTGCTGAACATTCAGTTGACAGATTTTAATCCACTTGAGAGAAACCCAAGTAATGAGGAGACCAGAGAGACGACTCAAGGCCAGCAGCTGCAAACCCCTTCAATGCCTCCTGAATAAGAGATGAACGCCATGTCTTGCTTCTCACACAAGCACATTTAATCACAGGCTTGGGTCAAAATTAAATACCAGAGGGTTAAGAGTACTAGAAGTAGTAGGGGTAGAGTTTAAACTATTAAAATTGTATCAGCCATAACATAATGACTCACTTTGGTGATCCAAACATGTAGTGCAACAACAATGGCTCTCTATTGTCATCAAAAGCAACTCTAAACGTCAACCATAGATATTCAAAACGATACACAACATCCTGGTGTGATACTGATGCTCTCAACCATGAAGGCCATCTATATGTAAATAAAGAGTTCTCAGGTCCTGACTGTGTTGTCCAGGACAGTTTCATCAATCAAAATAACCCTATGATCAGGAAAACGAGACTGTGTATGAATCAAACACAGTGTTCTGAATCTCGATTTTTAGTAGACTGCAAAGCATCATCTAGGCTTGGTTGTATGTCCATCAAATGCTGATTCAACATGCCAGGTTTGGCCTTTTGGGTGGTTCGAGCTTTCAGTGAAACCTGTATGGACAGGTGAGATTTACTCAGAGTTACACAGGAGGGAGGACCTGTTTGGAAACTCCTGTTGACTTGTTCAGTGAAACTACACCTCAATTTAACGCAATTCCTGTGTTATCTTCTCAGTGATGTCACTGACATCTGAGTATAATGTCAAAAGCACATATTTTTATGATCATATGAGACATCCTGTAGTTAGTGTATACGCTTGTTCCAAAAGGACGGGAAGTTTATATACCCTGCAACTTCAATAAACATTTTTAGGTCTGAAAAATAAGTTCTTGTCATTGTCATGAAACACGATCTTTTATAGAAATGCCCAAATCACTGAGAAACGAACTATAACGAGTCAATCTCTGACACTGACAGTTACAGTTGACAGATATATAAAACAACACAGCATGTCAGCTGTGTCACATTAATGACAGCTTTATGGCAAGAGAGTATACGTGTGTTTAAGGTTATACTTACCAAGATAAATGTCTCCAAATGATCCACTTCCAATTTTTCACCCAGTCTGTATCTGTTTCCAACCTCGCAGCTCCATCGCTGTTTACTGGTTTCTCCCGGACGAGTCACTCGACTGTATTTCAGCTAATTTCTATTAAACCAGATGCTGTCAGCCTTAAATTCGATATCACGTTAATATTCCCACGCGTTATTTAACTGCTAGCGGTCGTATTTATCTCTATGCGACTCCAACCCCCGAATCCCTGAAGAGAATTCGCGCTGCTGGATTCTTCCGACGGAGCTCACTTTTCACCATTCCTTTTCTAATATATATAAGTCCGAAATGTCACAATATTGTGATCAGGCGAAAGCTTAGAGTCTATAGATTATGCTCCTGTCGGTTTGGTAATCATTTCCCCCAAGGATAATGTAGATGGAGGTGGATTTCAACAACAGACCCCGTCGCAGAAGCTGTCACAGGCTCTCGTATCTCCTGTGGTGAACACGAACGTAGCGATGTGACGTCACTTCCCCTTGGCAACGCCTCGCTCGACACAGTCACGGGAGAAAACGCTGGACGAGTTTCATTAGGTCAGTCTCATTAACCGTCTCGAACACCAGTTATCTATTATATGTGGACTTCTTTACATTCGTCCCACATAGATGTTATTCGGTGATGTGCATTGAGTAAATACAGAAAGCGGGCCTGAACTAAGTATCTATTTTAATAAATAAATGAATACTAGTTGCAAAAAGATATAGTCACTATTCGATTACTATTACTTTAAAAGAGTAATAATAATAATAGTTTAATATATATATATATATATATATATATATATATATATATATATATATATATATATATATATATATATATATATATATATATGAAAGTTTTATAATAATTTAAATAAGCTAAATAATATTATAATTATAATAATATAAATATTATATTAAAATGTATATATAGTATTATTATACAATATATTATAAAATGCAATATATATGTTTAGGCTTCAAAAATACAAAATATATACAAATATATTAAAATATTTTGTAGACAAATATAAATTGTGCCTACATATGGATTGTTACAATGCTTCTACTGTAAACCTGATTAAGTTCGGCTAACTCAAAACATTTGAGGTTATCAGTTACAATTGAAGGTCTCATAAAAAATGAAATAATAATAAACAGAAATCTAATATAATACATATAAAGTGGATATTTGGGTTCCTGCAATTTCAAATCGCAATTGCTTTGGGGAAAACAAAGGCTTAAGATCTTAGGACATCGCGTCATCTGTGTAATTCGTGCTCCATCTGGTTTTGATGTTATGGGTGTCCAGCTGGACTGTCCAAGCCGGTGTCTCTCTGCCCCTGGAACACTGTGAGGCAAATGCTGTGCAATAATCAAGGCAGTGGGACAGTAGTGGAACAGCGTAACATCTTGTAATTTCTGAAGTGTTTGGCGATTGGACACGCCCACCCGATGATTGGCGGATGCTCTTTGATTGGTCACATAGTATCCAATCAGGACACGGTCACATGGCTGTAATGTTTTCCCGCAGGTTGCGTAACAGTCCTGCACGTGTTTTTCAATGCACGTCTCGAGTAACTTCAGAACCGTTCAGAAAAAACAAAAACAAACAAAAAAACAAAAACAACAAAAAAGAAGTAGCGAAGATTTTAGGCACAGCCTTTCGAATTAAAAAACATACTTATCTATATAATTCATTTTATATTGAATGTGTTGTTTGGGAACAATGCGATTCTCTTTAATGTCTGCCTACTGCCTATTGTAGATCTATCTATCTATCTATCTATCTATCTATCTATCATCTATATCTATCTATCTATCTATCTATCTATCTATCTATCTATCTATCTATCTATCTATATATCTATCTATCTATCTATTCATCTATCTATCTATCTATCTATCTATCTATCTATCAGAGGGGGTATTCAACTGTTCAAGAGGGAAATGGCCTGTGGGAAGAAACTGTTCCTGTGCCTAGATGTTCCTAGTGGCCAGTGATCTGAGTCGTAACAGTTCAAACAGGAAGTGTCCAGGGTGAGCGGAGTCTGTGATGATTTTACCTGCCCTCTTCCTAACTCTGGAAGAGTACAGGTCCTGGAGGGTTGGCAGGGGCACCAATAATCCTCTCTCTCTCTCTCTCTCTCTCTCTCTCTCTCTCTCTCTCTCTCTATATATATATATATATATATATATATATATATATATGCCTATAAATAATATATATGATACCTGTTTCTTGTGTTACATTTTTTCATTTGGCTTTTAGTTTCCAGATACATACGAGTCAAAAAGCTTGACCTACTTCTTTTATTATTACCATTTTACACATTTTAAAGTAATAGCAAACTATAAACGGGTTTATGGTAATAATAATGTGTTTAAAATGATCAACTAAACTAAACGATACTTGCCTTCAAAGTAGTACAGAACTGTACAGAATCTTTTTGAATGATTGTGGACAGAAGTGTTTGGAATAAGATTTATTTACTAATGATGACATCTAGTGGTCATGCATATAAACAGCAGGCACTAACATGAGCAGGAAAAGAAACCTATTTGCAACACGGGTAAGTTTGTACCATTTGTGATGCGCTCTGACGAGAAAAACATTTTCTCAAAGCCTGTATGTGATATTTCTCTGTATAATGCTTATAATATGAAAATACATAGGGCAATGTCTTGATCTGTCTTGATCCAGAGTGCTAAGAAAATTCCTCCAACTAATGACCTTTAAGTTCAAAATCTCGTGCTTATAATGTACTTGCAGACTCTCCTTTGCTTACACTGCTTTATATACAATTCTAGAATACAGCTATTTTGGCAGTCATGTTTACCATTGTACCATTTAGCATGTGCATAAGCTTAAAACATCAAGACTTTTCAGTAACAGCAACTGCAATCCTCATCTCATGATGAATCAAGTAAGTGACTGGGAGAAAAAAACACTTTGCAGAGATTATAAATATGGAGAGCCTGAATCTGATTAATAACCATGTTTGACATTTTTTTTTAAGGGTCTGAAGGTTTAGGCTAATGTAAAATTAGACAAATATTTTGTAGACTAATATAAATTGTGCCTATATATGGATTGTTACAATGCTTCTACACAGTGAACCAGAATAAGTTTGGGCTAACAATTTTTTGGCTGATAATTTGAGGTTATCAGTTACATAATTTTTTTTGAGTTATGATGTTCCCAATTTTAAATAAGCAGAACTATCAAGTTTTGAGTTTTTAGTACTCATGCATGTTAATTGCTCTAACTTGAAGTACTGAGTTAGCTACCTCATACATTTTGATAGCAATTAACATAAACGATTTCGTGAAAATATATATTTCTGAAAATCGTTTATGTTAATTACTATCAAATACACGAGGTAGCTAACTCAGTACTTCAGAGTTGGGGAGCAATTAATATATATATAGGGAGCAATATATATATATATTTATTTATTTTGAGTTTGAGTTATTTACTTCACTGTAAACCATAATAAGTTGTCAGAACTCAAAAATTTTAATTATATTCTTTTTAAGTTATGAAACTCAAAAGTTTAAAGTAAGATTTTTATTTTGTACTTATACATTTTTATCGTTCTTAACTTGAAATATTTGAGTACACTAATTTATATATTTAACTTAACATTATCAGGTTATCTCAACATAAACATGTAGCTTACCTGCTCTCAAACCAAACAGTATGCACCACTTTATAACCATGATGGTAACTCTCCAAAACCCACATTAACAGAAACTCTTCTAAATTAGCAACAAACATTAATCACTACTAAATCTTTTCTGACTCATTAATCTTGCACAGATATGTCAGTGCTGTGAACTCAAAAGAAAAAGAAAGTTCTAAATACTCATAACAGTTAATTTAACATCTAACATCATGGTGCCAGGACAACTGTCTCTCTCTGAATGTTGGCAAGACCAAAGAAATGATTGTGGACTTCAGGAAGAGACAGCAACGGACATACTCCCCCTCATGATCAGCGGGTCACCAGTAGAGAGAGTGAGCAGCTTCAAGTACCTGGGTGTAAACATCTCCGAGGACCTGACCTGGACTGCTCACATTCAGACACAGGTGAAAAAGCCAGGCAAAGACTGTACCACCTGCGCCAGCTGGCAGGAAATTCAGGGTTTCACCAGCTATCCTGAAAACTTTCTATTTAGGGGCTATAGAAAGTGTATTAACTCAATGCATCACAGCGTGTATGGAACAGCACCAGTCATGACCGCAAAGCCCTGCAAAGAGTAGTGTGCGCTTATCCGAGCCGTGATCTCAGGGTCAGCTCTCCGTCTCTGCAGGACGCCTACACCAAACGCTGCAAAGGTAGAGCTACTAAAATCATCAAGGACTCTAATCACCCTGCAAACCCTCATTTCACGCTGCTGCCATCTGGTAGCGCTTCCGAAGCCTGATGGCCAAAACTGAGAGACTCAGGAGGAGCTTCTTCCCCAGGCTATCAGACTCCTGAACTCAGTCACTTAACATCACGTGACTTCACTTCAGGATAAACATCGATACACTGACATTGCACTGCACTTTGTCTCGTTGTTACTGTGTAACAACCTGTTATAAACCTGTTTGCACATTATACTCTTTATACATTTGTTAACCACATATTTATAAGTCTACAGTTTACTCACTGCACAGTTTATTTCACTTATTTTATTCCACTTCTTTATTTATTTATTTATTTATTTATTTATTTATTTATTTATTTATTTATTTATTTATTCTACTTGACTTGATTTATTTATAATTCTACAGATATATATATATATATATATATATATATATATATATATATATATATATATATATATATATATATATATATATATATATATATATATATATATATACTAAATTCTAAAGGTTATTAGGAACACCTGTTTCAATTTCTCATTAATGCAATTATCTAATCAACCAATCACATGGCAGTTGCTTCAATGCATTTAGGGTGTGGTCCTGGTCAAGACAATCTCCTGAACTCCAAACTGAATGTCAGAATGGGAAAGAAATGTGATTTAAGCAATTTTGAGCGTGGCATGGTTGTTGGTGCCAGACGGGCTGGTCTGAGTATTTCACAATCTGCTCAGTTACTGGGATTTTCACGCACAACCATTTCTAGGGTTTACAAAGAATGGTGTGAAAAGGAAAAACATCCAGTATGCGGCAGTCCTGTGGGTGAAAATGCCTTGTTGATGCTAGAGGTCAGAGGAGAATGGGCCGACTGATTCAAGCTGATAGAAGAGCAACTTGACTGAAATAACCACTCGTTACAACCGAGGTATGCAGCAAAGCATTTGTGAAGCCACAACACGCACAACCCTGAGGCGGATGGGCTACAACAGCAGAAGACCCCACGTGGTTACCACTCATCTCCACTACAAATAGGAAAAGAGGCTACAATTTGCACAAGCTCACCCAAAATTGGACAGTTGAAGAATGGAAAGATGTTGCCTGGTCTGATGAGTCTTGATTTCTGTTGAGACATTCAGATGGTAGAGTCAGAATTTGGCGTAAACAGAATGAGAACATGAATCCATCATGCCTTGTTACCACTGTGCAGGCTGGTGGTGGTGGTGTAATGGTGTGGGATGTTTCTTGGCACACTTTAAGCCCCTTTAAATGCCACGGCCTACCTGAGCATTGTTTCTGACCATGTCCATCCCTTTATGACCACCATGTGCCCATTCTCTGATGGCTACTTCCAGCAGGATAATGCACCATGTCACAAAGCTGAATCATTTCAAATTGGTTTCTTGAACATGACAATGGAGTTCACTGTACTAAAATGGCCCCTACAGTCACCAGATCTCAACCCCAATAGAGCATCTTTGGGATGTGGGTGGAACAGGAGCTTCGTGCCCTGGATGTGCATCCCACAAATCTCCATCAACTGCAAGATGCTATCCTATCAATATGGGCCAACATTTCTAAAGAATGCTTTCAGCACCTTGTTGAATCAATGCCACGTAGAATTAAGGCAGTTCTTAAAGCGAAGGGGTCAGACACAGTATTAGTATGGTGTTCCTAATAATCCTTTAGGTGAGTGTGTATATATATATATATATATATATATATATATATATATATATATATATATATATATAGTACTTTTTTATCCTATTTCTATTATAATTTTCCCCTTGTGTTTTTAATCAGAATTTGTACTGTCCATGGAGCGGACCTGTTTACATTTCACTGCCGGTTGTATATTCTGTATATAACTGTGTATGTGACAAATAAAACTCTTGAATCTTGAACTGAACTAATTTGTTAAATTTAAGTTTGTCCAACTCAAATGACGTATTTTGAGCGTTAGGGTTTACAGTGTAGGTTTACTTTTTTTTTTTATAGTCCTGTATTCTTAAAATGCTAATCTTGTTCTTTAAAACATTCTTTGAAACCATTAGCAGCTACTTAACATTTGTCTGAAAAGTCTGGGAACAAGGTGGGACACAATTCATTACTTTTATAATGCACTGCTCTTCTTTCTCTCTTGTCCTTACAGCCTTGGAGTGCTTCTCATACCCATGCAGTTGGTTTGCTGTGGCCCTTTTCTCAAGGCTTCTTTTCACTTGGTCCTTTTTTGTTGTTTCTCATTTCCACCCCACCCTCTTGGATGCATCCATGCTCCTCCCTCCATTCGCCTTTTCTGCGCTTTTTTTTTCCTGGCTCATCATGGCATGCTGAGTTTGGGAGTACAGGAGGGAGATGTCTTAAAACACTGACAGACTCTCAGAGAGACAGAGCAGTGCGGCCCAGTCAACACAAGCATCCACAGTGCAGCCCAGAAGAGCTTCAGTGGACCCTTGGGTTTGGACCTGCCAAGATAAAGGTAGGGGATGTTGATTAGGAAGCGTTAGATGTTTACAATAATACTGCATGCCTTTAATTTTTGTAAATGGAGGTTGTTCATCTTGAAAAAACAAATCAATGGTTACACATAATGGCAAAGAGCAAAACCTTTTCCAGATGTCATGGAAACTGAATCCTGATGCAAAAAAAAAAAAAAAAAAAAAAAAAGCCTAGATTTATCTGTGTTTTTCACTTTGTTTTTGTCTGACTTATCAATGCACCATTTAAGTGAATGAGTACATTAACAGAGCATAAATGACAGGTTATTTCACTTTATGAGTGTTGCTGGTTGCTCAGTTTGAATGCATACATAAGAGTGATATAAAAGCATGCTCTCCACTCAGATCTATAATTGTATGTGTTTTATTTTGAGGCAATGTCAAGATGACCGTTAGGTCCAACAAGCTTAGAAATGTAGACATATACATTTTTAACAGCAGGTGCAAGACGTTGAGGACACAGCTGGGTTAAATGTTTTTGAATGTGACAACACCCTGGGTTTCATGTGGTTTTAATATTGCAAAAGTAATGAAAACTAATTAATCTGGCTAGTGATGGATCCCACCCTATCCCTAAGGAATATCTACTAAATCATGGGCAATGTAGGATCATTGTAAATTTCATGGAGACAAAAGAAATCATAAAATGTATTTTTGATTATCCATGGAACGAGTAGCACTGCCACAGGGCGCAGGAACCGAAACTAGGACAGGAATTCTTGAGGCGTGCCATCACAAAAGCCAAGTTCACATTGCCTCATCTCTTGCAACTGGGAGAGACAGTGGAAATATGACACTATGAAGTTCAGTGCTACACCAGATTAATCCCATCAGATGTTTCAAACTACATACTAGAAGTTGTGTAACAGGGTTTTCTTGCATAATTTTACAGATTTGGCCCTCCTAAAACATTAAATGGCAGTGAGCAGGGTTCATCAGGGAATGGTTCATGTTATTCCAATCAATTCCCAGTAGATAAAAATTCCCTCACTGCATTTCTTCTCATTAAATATGATTTTTTTTTTTGGTTTTACTCTGAAATACATCACATTATTATGGAAGCTTGTTTCCGCCATGGAGGGAATAAAAATAACAAAGGCAATTGTGAATTTTGAAACTTTTTAGGGCCCAAGCCCTGAAAGGCCCTATTGTTCTTCTAAGGATTATTATTATTGTTATTATTTTTCTTTCGCCTTTTGGGGCCCTTTAACATGCCCGAAACTCTTGAAACTTTGCACACTCGCCGGAATGCGCCGGGTCAACAGGGTTTGGGCTGGGTTTGGTACCAGGCGTGGCAGGGGCTCGACAGCGCCCCCTTGAATGAAAAAAGAAAACTGTCCATAAATCAAAAACGCTTGCATGTATTAGTATGAAACTTGGTACACATATAGAGCTCATCGGGCCGAACAACTTTCGCGCTCTAAGTTATGCGTCAGCCCAACAGGAAGTGAGCTTTTATGGGTCGCTTTAAAACGCAAACTGTGGAATTTGATATACCTCCGATATACTCACCGATCATATTTTCACCCGATTTACTTCAAACTTCATCAGTATAATGTCAAAACATGGCAGATATAGACATATGAATGGATTCTCGATATTTTAAATACTGTTGCCATGGCAACGTGTCAAAAAGTTGAATAATATTTTAGGTGTTTTGAGACTCTAGCATGCTTGAAAATGGCATGAAACTCAACACACACATCAGTGATGCCTTCCAGTATATATGGCCAAAGACTATACAGGGGCTCAGTAGCGCCACCTTTTGACAAAAGTGGGGGTTAATTTTATCTACAGTCACCAAACTCTGTATATATATTGTTCTCACTGCCGACATCTTTCTAATTTATAGTCATTAGCTCTGACCAACAGGAAGTCAGATATTTTGGTTTGGATTTTGAATTTTTTAATAAACAGGCTCTGAGTTATTATAAACTATTCGTAGGAGATGCATGGAATCGACACCAAACTCGGTCAACATGAAACAAAGGATAGGTGGCTGACAGCTAAAGCATGCCTCTCTGTCTTTGCATCTCTCTCTCTCTCTCTCTCTCTCTCTCTCTCTCTCTCTCTCTCTCTCTCTCTGTGTGTGTGTGTGGAAGGGGGATGGGTGCACCTGCAGTATTCTGAATGTCATTCTGAACTCAGTTTGTAGAGCACTGCAATATAGTTTTATGTAATTAGTTTAATAATTATGTTAATAAAAATATAAAAATCATAGGCTATCACAAATAACTATCACTTTAAAAACTATACAAATACCTTGAATTAAATACTCGCTTTCTGGACTTGTGCATTTTTGAGCAGCAAAAGATAACTTTGCGCATATTTGAAAGTGACCTATTATATCCTATGACAATAAAATTAATCTATATTTAAATGACATCATGGATGTGGCTTGTGGTCATAGTGGCACCAGCTTACATTTCACTGCCGGTTGTATATTCTGTATATAACTGTGTATGTGACAAATAAAACTCTTGAATAAAACTCTTGAGCTGCTGCGGTAAATGTGGCATATTTAAAATATGAGTAAAAAAATATTCTCCTGTTTAAATGCATAATGCCTGTCGTGCACAGTTTCCCCGAAGCCACCGGGGTGGCGGTGCCACCGACTTGGGCCCGCCATCGCTGCTCGCAGCTTTAATTTCAATTGTGTTTATATCTCACAATTCTGACTTTTTCCTCAGAATTGTTAATATCTCATAATTCAGATTTTAGAACTCACAGTTGCCAGTTTTACCACACAATTCTGAGAAATAAAGTCTGAATTACTGAGATATTAACTGAAATTTTCCCCTCAGAACTGTGAGATATAAACTCGCAATTCTGAGAAATAGTCTTAAATGCGAGAATAAAGTGAGAATTGTGAGATATAAACTCGCACTTGATTTTTTCTCAAAACGGAGATATCGCAATTGTGAGTTGTAAGTCAGAACTGCGAGATATAAATTTGCGATTTTGACTTTTCTCTCGTAATTTTGAGTTTATATTTCACAATTTCTGACTTTATAAATTGCAATTTTGAGTTTATATCTCACAATTCTATAAAAAGTCAGGATTATGAGTTTCACAATTGCAATTGTGAGTTTTTTCATAGAATTGTAAGATATAAATTGAATAGAAAAATAGAAGGAAAAAAAAAAAAACAAGCCCAGCCCAGGTGAGAAAAAGGAATGCAAAAGTAACACAACGCATTACTTTTCTTAAAAGTAACTAAGTAACGCAATTAGTTACTTTTTTAAAGGAGTAACACAATATATTGTAATGCATTACTTTTCAAAGTAACTTTCCCCAACACTGGAGGCCCAATGGGCTTAATCTAAGCCCTGTCTGTGAAACTGGACCATAAAGTCTGAACTCGAAATTCTGAGGAAAAATCTCAATTCCCTTCTATTATTTTGAGGTGGAAACAAGCTTCCATACTTTGTGGAACTAAAATGGGTTGCAAAAGATGAGCTGAAGATGAGTGTTTTTCCTCGGTTCACTGAACCATGGAGGATATCTAAGTTAAGGCACAGTGTCTTACATGGGTCAAGGGTGAAACTGACCTCAGTGTTTTACCACACATACTTCAAAGTGACCGCACATAGTCTTAGCTTTGATGTCAGGGCCAGCACCAAATCCAGCAGTGTCTATTTCTAGTTTAAAGTAAACCCTAGAAAAATTACAATGGACTGTAGGATTCGTGTGTGTGTGGAATTGTTTGAGGAAACTTTTGACCAGATACATGGTTCCCTTTCAGTCGGTCACGTTTCGACGTCGCCGACGTCACCGACTAATTGGGATCACTTCAGGAGCCCCCTAACAGCTTCGAGATATAGAGAACAGGCCAATGAGAATTGGCGTGCGAGATTTGCATCTCAAGCTCCGCCCAGCGTCGCGGTATAAAGCGGAAGTGAAATGCACGCGACGCTTGTCATTCACTTCGGAGCCGAACGGCGTTGATGAAGAACGAAACGAGAGAGAGCGAGAGGCCAGAGAGAGAGGGAAACGCGTGTTGGCGAGACGGCACAACCAGCGCGACCGCGCCCCCTGCTGCATTAAGAGGAGAAAAAAACAACTGCTGTTCTCACAGCAAGAGAGTTGTGAGTGCACACACACGGCTGCACTATTTCCCGGTGTGTTGCCGCGGTCCTCCCTGAGTGCTTCAGCACAAAAAAAAAAAAAGAGCGTTTTCCTCACAAAGAGAGCTACACGGGTGTGACACTGCGCTTTTTCGAGATGTCATTCCACCCGCGCGCTACTGGATGCGGTCGCTTCCTGTCACCCGCTGACGGTCACAATCGCTGTATCACGTGCCTGGGCTTACAGCACGCTGAGGCAGCCTTTGTGGATAGTTCGGTGTTCTCACCGCGGAACATGACTATCGCAGCGCTTAGGTCGAGACTCCGCCTCACATTCGTGGAAGGTGGAGTCCCCTACCCATGCCTCGATCTAGCTCTATTCCCAGAATAGATCTACTTCGACGAATGGCCGGGTGACCTGAGGATTACGGTTAGGGCTAACCCACCGAGCGCACCTCCGCAGGCCCCTAACCCCTCACAAGCGCCGCTACGGTTGAGCTCCGAGGGACCCGCTGGCCCCTCCCATGGGCGTCCGGCGGTCTCTTCGGAGCTCCGGCGGAGGAGCAGATGTCGATCGCTGCATCGGAGGGGGAGTTCCAGTCCTCGGAGGATGAAGATTCGCTGCACTGCCTCCTCTGGGAGAGTGGCAGCGGTCGAGTCAGACCCCGAGTTGACGGGCTATGCTTTCCCGGCCGAAAAGGTCGGGCTTGAGTGGAACCTCCACCACGCCCCGAACCTTCTAGGTTGGACGATTGGTTTCGGGCGGCCGCGCTGGTTCTCAGCGCCCCGCCCCGGTACCTTTCTTCCGAGGTGCATGAGGAGCTCACCAGGTCGTGGTCGACACCCTTTAGTGCCAGGAACCGACCCGGTGGCTCCTCCTCCTCACTCACTACCCTTGACGGCGGGCAAGCCAGGGGTACGTGGGGATCCCGCCGTGGAGCGGGCCGTCGCGATGCAACTGTGTCCGCGGTCGCCTCCACTGGCGCGGTGACCACGCTCTCCGGCCCAAGGCCTGTAAGTTCTCCTCCAGTCTGACTGCGGCGGCTTACAGGTCTTGTGGCCAGGCTGCGCCCGCTTTGCATGCCATGGCGCTGCTTCAGGTGCATCAGGCCCAGGCACTCATGGATATGCACGAGGTAGCCTCTGGCCCAGAGCTCCTCCGGGAGCTCCGACGGCGACGGACCTCGCCCCGGCGACGGCAAAGTCACCGCCTCGTTCCATCGGTCAGGCGATGTCCACTCTAGTGGTCCAGGAGCGGCATCTCTGGCTCAACCTGGCCGATATGAGGGAGACCGATAAGACTCGGTTCCTGGACTCCCCATCTCCCGGCCGGGTTGTTCGGGCGACGCGGTCGAGAGCTTTGCCCAGCAGTTCTCGGCCGCCCAGAAGCAGACGGAGGCCATAAAATACATCCTGCCCCGGCGGTCAGCTGCTGCCTCCACCCCGCCGCCGCAGCAGCACTCCGCCTGCTCGCCGCCGAGGACGCCCGCCGCCGCTGCCCCCGCCCCCGCCCCAGCCCAGCAGCAGCCTCCACCCGGCGCCGGCGTGGAGCCGGCCGTGGAAGGACGCCCAGCCCGCTCAGGCCGCTGCCAAGCCAGGTGGCAAGCGCCGCCGTAAGAGACCCTGAGACGGGCCACCCAGAGATGGAGAGACTGCTCTTCGAGACGGCCGCAGCATTCTCCCCGGAGGAGGGCCGGGGCGATATTGTGTCATCCTGTTCCGCCGCTAGCCCCAGTGCTAGCGGCACCCAAATTGTCAATAAAAGAGCAGTTTCCGGAATCTCTGGGTGCCAAGAGAGTGCGCTTGGCGGTGTTCGACGCTTCCATGCCTTGTCACCCTCAGGCGCCTCTCTTATCGCCAGCAGGGGTGCCGGCTGTGTCTGGGACGCCACCAACGGCCTCCCACACTCGCGTGCCCCTCAGCGAAGCAGGTAAGTGTTGCACAGCACACTCAGACCCCACCTTGGGCCGCTACCATGCCGCCCGTGATCGGGTCCCTGCATGCCGCCGCTGCCCCGCCGCTGCGGGCACGCCTGTGGTGCCGCTGGTCCCGCTTGCACGGTTCCTGGGAGCCTGGCTAGCGCTTTCCCAGCTCGTCTCGCTGGCTCATCCGTACTATCAGACTCGGCTATGCGATTCAGTTCGCCCGCGCGCCCCCCAAGTTCAGGGCGCTCACTTCACCTCCGTGACGGCGAAGAGAATGCCCTGTGCTCCAGGCGGAGATCGCAGTCCTACTGGCGAAGGACGCGATAGAGCCGGTCCTCCAGCCGATATGAAGACCGGCTTCTACAGCCCGTATTTCATTGTACCCAAGAAAAGCGGCGGGTTACGACCGATCTTGGATCTGCGACTTCTGAACCAGTCTCTTCACAGGCTGCCGTTCAGGATGTTAACGCAGAAACGCATCTTCAGGTGCGTCCGTCCCCAAGATTGGTTTGCAGCGATCGACCTGAAGGACGCGTGCTTTCATGTCTCGATTCTCCTCGACACAGACCGCTCCTACGCTTTGCATTCGACGGACGAGCATATCAGTACAAGGTCCTACCTTCGGCTGGCCCCTGTCGCCTGTGTCTTCACGAAAGTCGCGGAGGCGCCATTGCTCCCATGAGAGGCGTGGTGTTCGTGATTCTCAACTACCTCGACGACTGGCTGATCCTTGCCCAGTCGCGAGAGCAGTTGTGCGAACACAGGGACATGGTGCTCCGTCACCTTTGCCGGTTGGGGCTTCAGGTCAACTGGGAGAAGAGCAAACTCTGCCCCTCGCAGAGGATCTTTTTCGGGATGGAGATAGACTCTGTCGCTCGGACGGCGCGCGCCTCACCGGTGGAGCGCGTCCAGTCAGTGTTGAACTGCGTGAACTCGTTCGAAGGCAGGATAGCGGTACCACTGAAACATTTTCAGAGGCTCCTGGGGCATATGGCGCCCGCAGCCGCAGTAACGCCGCTGGGATTGCTTCATATGAGACCGCTTCAACGCTGGCTCCACGATCGGGTCCCGAGATGGGCGTGGCGCAGCGGAACTCTCCGTGTCCAAGTGACGCCGAGATGCCGCCAAACCTTCAGCCCGTGGTCGGACCTCTTCATTTCTACGGGCAGGCGTGCCTCTAGAACAAGTGTCCAGGCATGCTGTTGTCTCCACGGATGCCTCATCCACCGCTGGGGTGCCACGCATAACGGGCTTGCAGTGTCGGGTCTGTGGACGGGGCCCCAACTGCAATGGCATATCAATTGCCTGGAGTTGTTAGCAGTTCGCCTTGCACTCAGCCGCCTCAAAACGCCGCCAGAGGCAAGCCGCGTTCTGGTCCGTCACGGACAGCACCGCGCCGCTGCGCATATCAACAAACAGGGTGGTCCCGCCCCGTCGCGATGTCACAACTCGCCCGCCATCTCCTCCTATGGAGTCAGAAGCATCTGAGGTCGCCGTGCCATTCATATTCGGGCCTGCTCAATCGCGGCGGCCGACGAGCTCTCACGACAGTCAGTGCTCCCGGGAGAGTGGAGACTCCATCCCCAGGTGGTCCAGCTGATCTGGAGTCGCTTGGGCCGCGCAGGTAGATCTGTTTGCCGCCCGACTCCACCCACTGCCAGCTGTTCTATTCCCTGACCGAGGGGACCTCGGTTCGGATGCGCTGGCACACAGCTGGCCCCGGGCCTACGCAAATATGCGCTTCCCCAGTGAGCCTTCTTGCACAAACACTGTGCAAGGTCAGGAGGACGAGGAGCAGATCCTGTTGGTCGCCTCCGCACTGGCCCAACAGGACTTGGTTTTGGAACTAGTGCTCCTCGCGACAGCACCCCTTGGCCCATTCCTCTGAGGAAGGACCTCCTGACTCAGAGACGGGCACCCTCTGGCACCAGCGTCCGGACCTCTGGAAACTCCATGTCTGGTCCCTGGACGGACGCTGAGGTTCTAGGCGGTCTGCCACAAGCTGTGGTAGACACCATTACTTCCGCTAGAGCGCCTCTACAAGGCACCTCTACGCGTTGAAGTGGAACCTGTTCGTCGAATGGTGCTCTTCTCGCCGAAAGACCCCCAAGGTGTTCGGTCAGTTCTGTGCTTTCCTTCCTACAAGACGGGTTGGAGCGGCGGCTGTCTCCTCCACCCTCAAAGTTTATGTGGCCGCCATCGCCGCCAATCATGACTACGTGGGGCGGGAAGTCCTTAGGAAGCACGATCTGATCGCCAGGTTCCTGAGGGGGCGAGAGACTGAATCCGCCTCGCCCTCTCTCTATACCCTCTTGGGACCTGTCTCTGGTGCTGACCGCACTGCAGAGGCCTCCTTTGAGCCTTTGCAGTCAGCTGAGTTAAAAATTCTGTCTCTGAAGACAGTACTCCTGACTGCATTGGCCTCCATCAAGAGGGTAGGGGACCTGCAGGCATTTTCGGTCGGCGAATCGTGCCTGGAATTCGGGCCTGGTAACTCTCACGTAATCCTGAGACCCCGGCCGGGATATGTGCCCAAGGTTCCCACCACTCCTTCCGGGACCAGGTGGTGAGCCTGCAAGCGCTGCCTTCGGAGGAGGCAGACCCAGCCCCTAGCTTTTCTCTCTGTCCCGTCCGCGCTTTGGCGGACTTACGTGACAGAACGCAAAGTTCAGGACCTCAGAACAGCTCTTTGCGTCTGTTATGGAGGACAGCAGAAGGGAAAGGCTGTCTCCAAGCAGAGGATGGCCCACTGGATAGTGGATGCCATCGTCCTTGGCGTATGAAACCCAAGACGTGCCCTGCCCGCTCAGGTTAAGAGCCCACTCCACCAGGGGTGTAGCTTCTTCCTGGGCGCTGGCTCGTGGCGCCTCGCTGGCAGATATTTGTAGGGCTGCGGGCTGGGCGACACCTAACACGCTCGCTAGGTTCTATAGCCTACGTGTAGAGCCGGTATCTTCCTGTGTGCTCACTTCCCATAGTCAGTAACACCGGTGCCCGTTCTAAAGTGTCGGCTTGCTGCGCCACTCCCTTCCCATGGAACGGATACGCGCGCTATATGCTCCAGTCGAGTTCCCCAGTATGGCGAACCCTGTCGAAGTCCTCCGCAACCCTCGGCAGTCGGACGTGGCGGAGCGTCCGACGCCAGGCCTAACGCCGTATGCATTGGTGGAACTTGTGTTAGGCTGGGTTCTTATATGTTGTGACCCCACGGCGGTCCCATATGTGTATTCTCCACGGTAAGTCTCCTTCGGCGAGCTCGTGTCTTTCCCTCTCTGCCGTCTCAGTGTGGTGTGGACCCCGCCTAGATGGCCGGAGCCACCCCTGGGGCCAGATGTAGCACTGCCCACGGCCAGTCCATACGTGTATTCTCCACATGGTAACTCCTCCGGGCATGATGTGGCTTCCGCAGCGCCCCCGGTCACGCTTTCCCAGCGTTATCCAATAGTCGGCTGAGTGGGTCTTGCGGAACAGCAGCTGACTCTCCTGCGTGAATTTCCCGCCCGGAACAGCCGGGTCTGAGGGGGCTTTCCCAGGGCGCGGAAGTGGTAGCAACTGTGGCGTGTTCCAAAGGATCCCAATTGCCGGGTGACGCTCGGCGTCACGCCGAACGTGACCGACTGAAAGGGAACGCCTCGTTACGTATGGTAACCCGTTCTCTGAAGGAGGGAACGGAGACGTACGTCCCGTCGCCACAATTGCTGTACCATCACTGCAGGCCGAGTCAGTAGTTCGGCCTCAGTGAAAAACAAACGTCGCGCATTTCACTTCCGCTTTATACCACGGCGACGGCGGGAGCGATGCAAATCTCGCACGCCAATTCTCATTGGCCTGTTCTCTATATCTCGAAGCTGTTAGGGGCTCCTGAAGTGATCCCAATTGCCGGTGACGCCCGACGTGCGCCTCCGCTTCCTCCTTCAGGGAACGAGGGTTACCATACGTAACCGAGACGAGCATCATGCTTACTCGTGATCGCTTTCTGCAGTGTATACTATGTACAATGTGCAATCATCTATATCCATTTTTGTTCTGATTCCAAGAAGTGGAACACTATTTCAAATTAAAACTATAAAACAACTGAATTATTAAGATGAAAAGCCACTCAACATGATAATGTATACTACTGTTTAGAATGTATACTACTGTTTTGTTGTTGCACAATGCATAGTTAAAAGTACTATTTTAGTCAAATAGTATCATTATACAATGCATACTAAGTATTCAGTAAGTGGTTGGCAAGTTAGAATTCCATTCCAAACACAGTTCATTACATTCAGCTTTGCATTTGATGGCAGCCCAAGATTGTGGATATCACATTAAGGCAATAATACATTGAAACCACGATTTGTCACGATCCTTCACCACCTTCTCCTTTCGAACATGACCTAAATGCCCATGACGAACAATCAAAAGGTGGAATCTTGTCTTTGTCTTGTCTTTGTATACGCTCCCTTCCCATATAAGACAACGGGTAGAGACTTGTTGGTACAGGTACATGATGTTATTCAATACAGACAGACAGGACTGTTGAAGTTTACCCCAGAAATGGTCTGCACTTTAAAAATAAAAAGGAAAATAACTCAATGGGACTGGGAGGCCGCTGAGTCTTTACACAAGGCTAATATGAGTGTGTTATTCTCTCAAAGAAAGTATGGAAAAGTTTACTTTTTACACTCAAAATACTTGAGCCAGCTGTGTTTCAAGAGCTTGCCTTTTCTGATAACACTAGCATCCGAATGAACGTGAGGAACTAATTGTAAGTTCAGAAAGCAAAGACTGTTGTTTTAATAAGATGGATGTTTATTTACTCTGTCGATAGAACATATCATGTTCACTTTCATTCCCTGAGGTTCATTCAACTTCCTCTGAAGAAACTGTATTACAAAACAACTACAACAAATTGGGAAGATTTTGAATGTGAGAACAACAGGTTGGTCCAAGCATGTGCAGTAGGGAAAG
Source organism: Paracanthobrama guichenoti (assembly GCA_018749465.1). NCBI lineage: Eukaryota > Metazoa > Chordata > Actinopteri > Cypriniformes > Gobionidae > Paracanthobrama > Paracanthobrama guichenoti. The sequence continues at coordinate 21,307 of JAGHMJ010001147.1, forward strand.
ATACATGGTAGATTGAAGCTGGCAAATGGGGGTTTCAAATGTGTTTGACTAGTGACAGAAGCACAGAGTATTCGGTATGTGGTTGAAAGTAGACCACTGGGGTGCGTTTAGTCACACACCCAAACCAAACAATGGAGACAGTACCTCACTTCTGTAGCCAAAGAGACCAAATTTCCCCGGTGATGAACTGTTTATGTTCAGCTGCTGACCTCAGACAGGAGAATTTACAAAGTGTTACAGTGCACCTGGTGGGCCTCACCTTAAATATTTCCCAGAACCAAGCACAGAAGAATTGGCGACTTTTATCCACGCTGGAATCAGCAGGATCATTGACCAGAGACCACACACTTGTTTTCCACTGAGATAATCCACCAAAGCCACATCTCGTAGATCAGACACGCCACTGCATGCCTACGGATTTGTGTAGGGATGACAAAAAGTACAATGCAGATTAGTAAATAGTTATTATGATCTGTTGTGATAACACAATGGGAATTTGTTATGACACCTTTCAGTAGTTGTTTGCAGTTTAGGAATGTGGGAAAATGTTCACCATGTAGTTTCAAAAAGGTGAAGTGTGTAATTTCTACATCACCAGTAGCGAATCTATTTGAATAGCCCGACTGGGCTGGCTATAACAACACTGGTTCAGCCAATGCATGAGTTTGAGGTGGGATTAAACGGGGTGTCACACTACACATTTCACTCCATTGACTTCCACTCATATGTATGCGAATGCGTCAGACGGGAAACGCAAGCTCATGCAAAGTTCAAGTCTGGTGAATTTGCATGACGTGAAGGTGTGTGACCAGTAGAAGATTGATATGTCACGGTGTGACCTCTTGGCTGAATTAAAAGAATGCATATTTTTGCAGTAAATTCGAGTAGCCTAGAGTGTATAGAAAAAAGATGCCAGAGTATGACGTCATATCACAACCATTACAGTGTCATTTAGGCTGCATCCGAAAACTGAAAAATGCTGCCCCCGTAGGATGCATTCCAAGGTAAGGCATCAAGGCACGTATGAATCCAATGTTAGCTTCACTTCCTATCTCCTGAGATACCTTCATCTGATAGGGCAGTGAGGAAACAAGTCAGCTGCCTAGTTTTTGGATGCAGCCTTAATGTTTTCAAAGTCTAGTGACCACTGGCTTAACTTGTCCAACCAATGGAAGACTTTCAGAGTGTTTGGGTATATAAAATGCAAGTTAGCCTACTACATTTTGATTAAAGTTTGAGGAGTGAAACGCTAGTTTGTTTTTAAATCTTTTTTTTTGGAATAAAGTGCACCAATGTTCAAAATACAACCAGCAGTGTGCATTTATAAAGTAAATAAGGTCAATTGTGATTTCATATGACTTGAAATATTTATTTTTGTTGCTAACTTTCCAAAACCATTTACAATATATGACTAAAGAAAGCAGTCAAATGTTTATGCATTTGACTCTTGGCTCTCTGCTCACCGCTTCAAACCTAGAGGGTTCAGCGACTCTGAAGTGTGGAGCGTGGTGTTCTCTGGAAAAGAAGGGAAAAACACTCTCTACTTATGTAACACATTTAAAAAAAGGTCAGGGTAGATGTTGATTGAGCCAAGAAGACTGGGCCTGAGCTAAAGGAGGACTCAGTGAAGTGCTGAACATGTAAATATGACCTCAAGACCCCAACATCCGCAGGAAGGAGAGAGATTCTCATGCTAGGATATCAGATGTAGGACTATAAACATGGCTGTGCATGAAAAAGAGGATAATCAAAGAAACAGAAGCAAAAGGGAAATAATATAAAGCAGGCCTTTTGAATGGATTGAATATGTTATTTTTTCCCCCCAGTTACTAAAAGTTACTAGCCCAAAAGTCAGATGGCACCTGAAAAATCTATGAAAAATTTGCTTTTGATGTCAGAAGTGGCCTGGAGGATGCAGCACAAGCATTGATATATTTGTGCGTGGAAACATAAGTTAGAATCTGGCTTGCAACCTTTTCAAGACCAAATATATATACAGTGCCCTCACTAATATTGGCACCCTTGGTAAATATAAGCAAATTCACAAAATTCGAACCTTTCATTGAAGTAAAACAACTGAAAGTGGGGAGGGAAATCTCATTACTGAAATAAATGAGATAAGAAAACTCTTATTCACGTTGGCCACAATTATTGGCACCCAATTATTGCAATGTCCTTTCCCCAAGATAACAGCTCTGAGTCTTCAGGCCCTATCATACACCTGGCATGATGCAATGGCAGGCACGACACAAGTGTTTTTTTCTTGTTTCAGCCTGACGCAGTTATAACTGCGTTTTCCCATCTCATTCCCAAACTAGCAAAAGTGGATTCGGACATGCCCTAAGTCCACCTGCGCGCCATGCGCTTCAGACCATGTACTCAGATTGTTAAAATGGGGCTCTTCTTCTATAATGCCTGATGAGTTTGGAGAACACCTGGCAAGAGATCAGAGACCATTCCTTCATACAGAATCTCTCCAGATTCTTCAGATTCCCAGCTCTATGTTGGTGCTTCTTCTGTTCAGTTCACCCCACTCATTTGTAGGGTTCAGGTCAGGGAATTGGGACACCATGGCAGAAGCTTCATTTTGTGCTCAGTGACACATTTTTGTGTTGATTTTGATGTTTATTTTGGATCATTATCCCCACTTTCAATTGTTTTACTTCAATGAAAGGTTAGAATTTTTGTGATAAAAAAAGAAAGATCAAAAGGTACATAAAAATGTACAGATTAAAACGTACAGATATATGTATATACTGTATAGATATATAATGAGAATATATATATATATATATATATATATATATATATATATATATGTATATGTAAAACACCACAGTCTTATAGACACACTGTGCAGAACAAAAAAAGATGGTCAGATGATATACCCAGTTGAGCACATTTTAAGCTTATGGAGGATTAGCTGTGCACAACCTCAAAGCGCTGTCTCTAAAATTGCTTTGAACTTCAGACTAAATTTGAGCGATCTGACCTTTTCTTACATTAAACATCACCCTAAAACACACACATACATGGAGAAGAGAGGCTTCATCTGAGTGAGTTTATTAAACAGTGGGACATAGCACGTCATTCTTCAACCTCATGATTAGATAAGAGTCACTGCAGTGTGGCGAGCCCCAGAAAACCTTATTCATCTCAGTATTATATGCAGCCTATAGTTTTAAATACTTTATGGCATGTTTGGATTGTGCATACTTAACATGTCGCATGGGCTGAAGGCTGGATGATCATGTGAGCAACCATATCAACATATGTAGTACTCTGATCAAAAGAAAAGAATGAAACGCTTTACACTGATACTAACTGTATTATCCATGCTTTCTACATAGATCAAACACAATCTCTGCACAGACCATGAAACCACCACAGGCATGTTTATATGCTACTATGTGACCTACTGTGCAATTATTTTGTGTGCGTCATTATCTTTAGTGCTGCTACACTGCACATCTGGACACAGCAAAACTAATGATGACAGTCCGCAATTTTCTCTCTGTTACATTGTATTTTCTGTGCACATATCAAGTTCTACTTCATAAAACATCATTATTTATTTTGTTTATTGTTGATCTCATTATCATTGTTCCACATTGGGAAATTGAGTCAGTATGTCACACACCAGAAAAATGTTCAATGGTTTTTGACTTTTTTGACCTCACGGTAACAGTTTTGATGGTCCCCTTTAGACAGTCTGTTGCACCTACACTATAGCTGTGTCTTATTTCATTTTTATTTTCAAGGGTGTGTCCTCGGAGGACACATCCTGTGAAGGATGCGACATTCGAGTGCCCTCAATCAGAATTTAACGAGACGTCCTTCATAGGACACACAGGCAGGAAGTATCACGTTGCTATGCCAACACATTCACAGCGTCGTTGCGCTCTCACCAGTGATATGAAACGAAAATTTATTAAACTTGAAAATGACTATGAAATGTTTCTTGCATTGACAGCAAAGGACTGTTCTAAATGTTTAAAAATCACTAAACCGTTGTAGTCTCGTTTACCACAACTATCTGTTTGAGGTAATACAGCTTAAAAAACAAAAACAAGCTTGAAACTACTTAAATTTAAACACCACATCTTAGCTTGCATGTATATCTGCCGGTACTAGCCATTTTTTCAAATACTATTAAAAAAATATGACCCAGTTGTTAATGGCGACGCAAACAATTGTGCGTTATCTGCAGCAGCGAAGGATACACTTCATGCACACTCCGAATTCCTGTGAAAGAATGGCGCATTCGAAGGTCGATTCGAGGTGTCCTACTTACTTTTCTGAAATGAGACAGCCTTGATGACGCATACAGCCTTGAATCGACCTCTGGAGGATGCAGCCTTCGAAATGAGACATAGCTTATATTGCCAAAAGTATTGGGACACACTCCAAATCACTGAATTCAGGTCTTCCAATCACTTCCATTGCCACAGGTGTATAAAATCAAGCACCTAGACATGCAGACTGCTTCTACAAACATTTGTGAAAGAATGAGTCGCTCTCAGGAGCTCAGTGAACTCAAAGCGTGGTACTGTGATAGGCTGCCACCTGTGCAATAAGTCCATTCAGGAAATTTCCTCACTATTAAATATTCCATGGTCATCTGTTAGTGGTATTATAACAAAGTGGAAGCAATTGGGAACAACAGCAACGTAAAATCACAGAGTGGGGTCAGCACATGCTGAGGCGGACAGTGCACAGACATCGCCAACTTTCTGCAGAGTCAATAGCTACAGACCTCCAAACTCTGTATGGCCTTCAGATTAGCTCAAGAACAGTGCATTAGAGAACTTCATGGAATGGGTTTCCATGGCGAGCAGCTGCATCCAAGCCTTACATCACCAAGTGCAATGCAAAGCGTCAGATGCAGTGGTGTAAAAGCATGCCGCCACTGGACTTTAGAGCAGTGGAGACATGTTCTCTGGAGTGACGAATCACACTTCTATGTCTGCAATCTGATGGATGAGTCTGGGTCCTGCCAGGAAAACGGTACTTACTGGATTGCATTGTGTCAAGTGTAAAGTTTGGTGGAGGGGATTATGGTGTGGGGTTGTTTTTCAGGGGTTGGGCTTGGCCTTAGTTCCAGTGAAAGGAACTCTAAATGCTTCCTGCATACCAAGACATTTTGGACAATTTCATGCTCCCAACTTTGTGGGAACAGTTTGGGATGGCCCTTCCTGTTCCAACATGACTGCGTACCAGTGCACAAAGCAAAATCCATAAAGTCATGGATGAGCAAGTTTGGTGTGGAGGTTACTTGACTGGCCTGCACAGAGTCCTGACCTCAACCTGATAGGACACCTTTGAATTAGAGTGGAGACAGCAAGCCAGGCCTTCTCGTCCAACATCAGTGCCTGACCTTACAAATGCTAAAGTTCATGTGCATGTAAAGGCAGGCGTCCCAAAACCTTTGGCAAGATAGTGTATATGTCAGCTAACTCTCATTAGAGTATTAGTAGACTGTCTGTTTAATATCTGTTAACACTTTATTTTGATGCTCCCCAACAGACATTCTACTGACTATAAGAAACTTTAAGTACATGTCAACAACCAACTCTAACCATAAACCCTTATTCAACTAACCTATAGCCCCAACAGTCTACGGTAACATTTTATATTACAGTGTCCTTGTTACATGTAGTTACTGTGGTAATAACTATAAATTATGCATAATTACATACAATTAACCTTAAACCAATCCCTATTCCTAATCCTAACTCTATAGTAAGTACATGCAGTTACTTAATATCACTTAGTACTTAAATACATAATTACACTGTAACAATGACACCTTAAAATAAAAGCGTAACCCAGTCTACAGTACTAATACTCTAATGAGAGTTAGTTGACATGTAGGTACAACGTTACTTATTTAGTAACTTTGTTAGTCAACAGAATGTCTAAAGGGGACCTTCAAAATAAAGTATAACCAACCTCATATATACATTTCACCTTAAATGTTACAGACACGCCAGGCTCCACCATCACCCAATCTCAGCGCACTCCTTCACCTGAGTACTGATCACACACACCTGCATCCCATCAGCACAGCAATCACCAGCAGCACTTAAAACACTCTCACGCACTCAGTCATTGTCCGGTCTTGTTCGCATCAAGACATACCTTAATGCTTACCTCTTGGATACTCTCAGAAGTACTTTACCTGTCTCCAGCGTGATCACAAGTCTCCTTTGTTGTCCCTCATCTCCTGTGAAGTTCCCAGTGTCTTCTCCATTCCGTGGATCTCCAGCCTGCCTCATCTGCAAAATACATTGATATCATCACTCTTTTCTTTGTCACAGTCTCCAGGAAAGTTCACGCTTCACTCACCTGCACTGCACCTGCCATTCTGGTTGTTCAATTAATATCTGTTACCCGCATCTCTGTGTCTCCCTGTTCCTTTCTGTATTGTAACACTAAAATCTTTGTGCAAAAACATTTCAAGCATGTACATGGTTTAGGAGGTATGTAATATTTTGTTTTGTACATATTTTATTCATTAACATTTAATTACGAATCTAACTTCAGGCCATGGATTGTGTTGTTGCATTCCTTATGCACAAACTATGTATAAAAACAAAATGTGTTTTTATAGAAGAATGTTAATGCAGTATTTATAATCTGTTGATTCTCCACATTAAGCTTCTGAGCTCATGCTGGCCTTGACCAGTGCTTGTATGGGTTATTAAGTGTTTTCAATAGCTGAGCATTTTGCTGCAGCTTCCTCACAAAATACACTCACCTAAAGTTATTAGGAACACCTGTTCAATTTCTCATTAATGCAATTATCTAATCAACCAATCACATGGCAATTGCTTCATGCATTTAGGGGTGTGGTCCTGGTCAAGACAATCTCCTGAACTCCAAACTGAATGTCAGAATGGGAAAGAAAGGTGATTTAAGCAATTTTGAGCGTGGCATGGTTGTTGGTGCCAGACGGGCCGGTCTGAGTATTTCACAATCTGCTCAGTTACTGGGATTTTCACGCACAACCATTTCTAGGGTTTACAAAGAATGGTGTGAAAAGGAAAAACATCCAGTATGCGCGTGCTTTGTCCTGTGGGCGAAAATGCCTTGTTGATGCTAGAGGTCAGAGGAGAATGGGCCGACTGATTCAAGCTGATAGAAGAGCAACTTTGACTGAAATAACCACTCGTTACAACCGAGGTATGCAGCAAAGCATTTGTGAAGCCACAACACGCACAACCTTGAGGCAGATGGGCTACAGCAGCAGAAGACCCACCGGGTACCACTCATCTCCACTACAAATAGGAAAAAGAGGCTACAATTTTGCACAAGCTCACCAAAATTGGACAGTTGAAGACTGGAAAAATGTTGCCTGGTCTGATGAGTCTCGATTTCTGTTGAGACATTTAGATGGTAGAGTCCGAATTTGGCGTAAACAGAATGAGAACATGGATCCATCAGCCTGTGCAGGCTGGTGCTGGTGGTGTAATGGTGTGGGGATGTTTTCTTGCTTTACTTTAGGCCCCTTAGTGCCAATTGGGCATTGTTTAAATGCCACGGCCTACCTGATCATTGTTTCTGATCATGTCCATCCCTTTATGACCACCATGTACCCATTCTCTGATGGCTACTTCCAGCAGGATAATGCACCATGTCACAAAGCTTGAATCATTTCAAATTGGTTTCTTGAACATGACAATGAGTTCACTGTACTAAAATGGCCCCCACAGTCACCAGATCTCAACCCAATAGAGCATCTTTGGGATGTGGTGGAACAGGAGCTTACGTGCCCTGGATGTGCATCCCACAAATCTCCATCAACTGCAAGATGCTATCCTATCAATATGGGCCAACATTTCTAAAGAATGCTTTCAGCACCTTGTTGAATCAATGCCACGTAGAATTAAGGCAGTTCTGAAGGTGAAAGGGGTCAAACACAGTATTAGTATGGTGTTCCTAATAATCCTTTAGGTGAGTGTATGTGGGCTTTTTTATCAACTTTGTGGGATTTTTTCAGTATGTTCTCAAGGTCTGATAATGTAATTGTTCAATCTGTTTTTCTACTCATAATGAGATGACAAACTGATGACAAGACAAGAGTGAATTAACAGCCTTAAACCTGAACAGATACAGCAAATGTAACTAATAAAACTAGCAAACACCCTATAACTGACTCAAAAACATAATTATGAACAGCAGCATTTAGCTAAATATTTCAATATGGCAATAAAAACATAAATGCTCCTGCAAAGTCTCTGCAAACCATCTGAAAAGGATTTTAAATCACTTACCAGCTCTCAGCGAGAAAGTGGGCGATTATTGTATGAGAGCAAATGTGATATAAAAAAACTCAGCAAAGCATTCACACTATACTGTTACTTTCTATAAAAGTACCTTGTCACTGAAAAAGCTTCCAATACCAACAGACTAAAGAAGGATGGAGACTGGCCTTAAAAGACTTTCTCTTCAGTTTAAGTGAATTTTTGGCTCATGTCTTGCTTCATTATGTGTAATATTTTCTGCTCATGACTGATCATTAAATGTCTTTCTGCCTCATGGTTTGGAAAGGCAGAAAACGAACTAAATTGATTTTTAGTTTAGAGTCCTAAGATGGGAAAAAAGTTTCATCTGAACAGATTGCCAATTTAAAATTAGGACAACACATTCCGAGACATTTTTGTCATTGGTTTCATAACTTTTCAGGCTATGTTTTCATGTTTTCTTATAACACAAAGAATTTCAATTCACACAAACTATTGTGTGAGCCTATAACCTGATTGCTGTTTATGAAATTACACAATGGTGGTTGCATTTTTACATAGCTTTGACCTGAAAACTATTTTGTTGTTGCTATCATAAGTCAAATGCTAGAGGTTGAATAACAAGCTGGTCCTTTGTAGATACATAACACACAACAAGGATGGTACTAAATCTGCCATGTTATAACATGGGTCATGGGAAAATGTATAGAAATCATAGAAAAGATTAATTTTAATCATTATGAATGAGAGTTTATTGTTCACATTTATCCATATATCAAAGGATCATGCATGTGTTTTCTGTTTGCTATGCCTGACTGTTAAAATCCACGGAGGTGTTTGCATGAAAGACATGGGTTTCTTTGAGGATATGTGAAAAATTACAGAAAGGGGCAGAGATGTTGACCTTGGGAAGGGTTTAAGAGGAAATTCAATTGTTTAGTCTGGCAGACATCACTCTGCAGACATTCAGGATGGCTGTATGACCATTGCCTCTTCTTTTGCAAAAGAATAAACCATTTCATTCAATTCTGAAGATTTGTCTCCTATTTCAGAAGCTGATTAGAAAATTGCCACAACACATGACTCCTATCATGGCCCCACCATCCAGCACAAGGCCTAAACATGTGACACTGCACATGAAATCTAAAAATCCCAAATCCTGGTCTTTGAGCTAGTATGAGTGTACAGAGATTAATACATTTAAAATGAAGTCTTCCAGTTCAATTAGCATATGTTTGTATTAATGTTAATTTCTTATCATTTATTTATTTTTAAACAATTAAATATAATTAAAGTTTGAGTCTGCCAGTTTTTAACTTTTATCCAAATGATGTGATAATTCTTCTCTCAGATGCTGAGTGTCGGAACCTGGTACTGCTGGTGGTGGTGTTTGCCAAATGGGCGGAGCCGTACATTACTCAATACCGAGGATGCAGAACAAGACCCATATGAGTCCAGAGATAATCAGAAATCCACAGAATACTACAGAGATGGCAGGTACTTTCTATCTATCTATCTATCTATCTATCTATCTATCTATCTATCTATCTATCTATCTATCTATCTATCTATCTATCTATCTATCTATCTATCTATCTATCTATCTATCTATCTATCTATCTATCTATCTATCTATCTATCTATCTATCTATCTATCTATCTATCTATCTATCTATCTATCTATCTATCTATCTATCTACTCTTGTGATGTTAGTGGAACAGAGTGCAGGCGATGCTGTGACCCTGCAGATGAGCCCCCTCAGTACGCCAGGCCACACCCACAATACCAGATTGTGCCACAGATAAACATCACCATACTAAAAGGTAAAAACTGTCAAAATCTATACTTCAAATGTTTAGGTTTGGGTTCACAAGGTGTAAATGTATTCAATTTTAAGGATAAAAAGGAAAAAAAAAGCTTGTATTTACAGAACAACTTGTATACAATTGTTTGGATAAACGTCAGAGTTGAATATCTCACTGTCTGTAAATGATATAGGCCTGGCCTGGATAATCACAGGCTGCTTCTGTGGGCAGGAAAACATGCACCAATAAGGACAAACCACCACAGAAAGTGACTTTATGGGCCAAAACTGTCACAAACAACTGTGAGACTGGTGCTATATTCTATACAACAATCCAGTCTTAACTCCACACAAACAAGATCATTATATGTCATTTGAAAGCCATCATTTTTTATTATTTGAGGTTTAATAAAACACCCTCCAAAGCTTGACCCGAACACAAGGTTTCAGGAAGCGAGACATGATAAATCAGTGATAAAGAATGTAAAAGACCTTTTTTTAATGATGCTAGTTAAAACTATAAAGCAAACTGAACTTGTCTCACGATACATTCCTTCATTTACAGGGAAAAGGGAGAAACTGGTGCGCGAGGACCCTATGGGAAATCGGGCAAGTCAGGGGCAAGCGGACCCCGAGGCCCCATGGTGTGAAGGGAACCAAGGGCAGCATCGGTGCCCCGGAGAAGCCTGTAAATCCTACTACGCTGCCTTCTCAGTGGGCCGCAAGAAGGCCCTGCAGTAATGATTACTACCAAACCATGATCTTCGACACAGAGTTCGTCAACCTGTACGGACACTTCAACATGTTCACAGGCAAGTTCTTCTGCTCACGTCCCTGGCATCTATTTCTTCAGCCTAAATGCACACACCTGGAACCAGAAGGAAAGCGTACCTGCACGTGATGAAGAATGAGCAGGAGATGGCCATCCTGTATGCACAGCCCCAGTGATCGCTCTATCATGCAGAGCCAGAGCCTCATGCTGGAGCTTGAGAGGATGACCAGGTGTGGGTTCGGCTCTATAAGGCGAGAGAGAGAACGCATGTGTTCAGTGATGACTTTGACACCTACATCACGTTTAATGGTCACCTTATCAAAGCAAAGTCAGAAGGTTGAGCAGAACAAAATGATGGACAGCAAAGATTTATGTAACATGTATTAAATGAGATGTAATTTCTTGTTATTATTTTTGTCTTACATGGTACCTAAGGTACTGAGGTACTGGTGTGTCATGTGTGTCTTTTTAACTCTTGTGTGTTATTTGGCAAACATGGTAAAGGTTACACTGGTTATTGCTACAATGTAAAAAAAAAAAAAAAAAAAATACACGATACCTGGCATAACATTATGACAGGTGAAGTGAATAACACTGATTATCTCTTCATCATGGCACCTGTTAGTGGATCATCGGCTTATCTGGAGAACACATGGCACCAGGATGCACTATGGGAAGAAGGCAAGCCGACAGAGGCAGTGTGATGTTTTGGGCAATGTTCTGCTGGGAAACCTTGGGTCCTGCCATCCATGTGGATGTTACTCTGACACGCACCACCTACCTAAGCATTTATTGCAGACCATGTACACCCCTTTCATGGAAACGGTATTCCTGGTGGCTGTGGCCTCTTTCAGCAGGATAATGCTCCTGCCACAAAGCAAAAATGGTTCAGGAATGGTTTGAGGAGCCCAACAACGAGTTTGAGGTGTTGACTTGGCCTCCAATCCAATCTCAATCCAATTGAGCATCTATGGGATGTGCTGAACAAACAAGTCCGATCCATGGATGCCCCACCTCACAACTTACAGGATTTAAAGGATCTGCTGCTAACACCTTGGTGCCAGATACCACTGCACTTTCAGGGGGTCTAGTGGAGTCCATGCCTCGACAGGTCAGGGATGTTTTGTGGCAGCAAAAAGGGGACCAACACAATAATAGGAAGGTGTTCATAATGTTATACTGATCTGTATATATATATATATATATATATATATATATATATATATATATATATATATATATATATATATAAAACCATTGTAACAATAACCATCCAAGACTTCATATTAGTGCCGTTTTCATGTGTATATACATCAGAAATCTTTTAACAGATTACTTAATTATTATATTTTTATCTTGTTTCCTATTATAAATAGTGGTGCTACAAAAAATGGTATTACAAAAATATTATAAATATTATGAATTAGGATTAATGCAATTTCATTTTAACATTTAAATGACTAAATCAGAAAAGATGCTGAAGTACTGTACATCGTTTCAGAAAATAATACCAAATAATGTATTAGATTTATTATTTTTTTTTAATATTGTACAGTATTATAGAATGAGAAAATGTGGGATACTAAGACACAATGCTGCAGACAGTTAGAGTCAATGATCAATGACAAAACACCTTGATGGTGTCTCTGAATGTACTGTATTACATTTGTATAAATGGATGAACCAAGGCTTCATAGTCATATCAGCGTATAAGCAGCGATAATGTGGATTTGATATCATATTATATTTATATGATAAATTATTCCCATATGTGTTTTTACACATTTTTTAAAAAACCTGTTCCTGTCTTGCACAAAGGGCTCTATCAAATAACTATAATATGAACTGGACAGTTACATCTTAACTTAAAACTCATTATTTTAAAATTCTCTTTACATAAATTATTATTGTTAATTTGTAAATGTTGTATGATTTGTCATTAAAGGATACTATTCAGTTTTAATTTTCAATTTATATTTTATAATTATTCTCTCTCTCTGTGTGAACAGACACAAGGATACAGAACAGCTCCTTAATCCAACAAGATAATATTAAAGATTTTGGTAACCTCAATGTCAAATTTGATGACCATGCTGTATGTCTGCATCTGTACATATCAGACCAAAATATAGAAGACAGAGAGGGTAACAGACTTAGGTAACATGTTTAATAATATTTTGTCGGATTTGGAGACCCTACTGTACTTCTTCAGCTGTTCACTTCCTTTCAGGATTTTAAAGAGAGATATGACATAACAAAAGCACTTCTGTGTGAAATATCACTGTAGACTATGATCTCCTGTAGACCAACATAGCTACTTGTCGCCATCTAGTGGTGTAGTTAAAAAGGACTTCAAGGGCTAGATACTAGATTCAAGAGATTCAAAGATTCAAGAGAGTTTTCTTTGTCACATACACAGTTATATACAGAATATACAACCGGCAGTGAAATGTAAACAGGTCCGCTCCATGGACAGTGCAAATTCACAGTTAAAAACACAAGGAGGAAATTATAATAGAAATAGGATAAAAAAGGATATATATATATATATATATATATATATATATATATATATATATATATATATATATATATATATATATATATATATATATCTGTATCAACTATCTGTAGAATTATAAATAAATCAAGTCAAGTAGAAAAAAAAAATAAATAAAAGAAGTGGAATAAAATAAGTGAAATAAACTGTGCAGTGTGAGTAAACTGTAGACATAAATATGTGGTTAACAGAAATGTACAAAGTATAATGTGCAAACAGTTTATAACAGGATTGTTACACAGTAACAACGAGAACAGAAAGTGCAGTGCAATGTCAGTGTATCGATGTTTATCCTGAAGTGAAGTCACGTGGTGTTAAGTGACTGAGTTCAGGAGTCTGATAACCTGGGAAAAGCTCCTCCTGAGTCTCTCAGTTTTGGCCATCAGGCTTCGGAAGCGCTTTACCAGATGGTAGCAGCGTGAAATGAGGTTTTGCAGGGTGATTAGAGTCCTTGATGATCTTGGTAGCTCTACCTTTTGCAGCGTTTGGTGTAGGTAGGCGTCCTGCAGAGGCGGGGAGAGCTGACCCCTGAGATCACGCTCGGATAAGCGCACTACTCTTTGCAGGGCTTTGCGGTCATGACTGGTGCTGTTCCCATACCACGCTGTGATGCACTGAGTTAATACACTTTCTCATCGCCCTAAATAGAAAGTTTTCAGGATAGCTGGTGAAACCTGAATTTCCTCAGCTGGCGCAGGTAATTTTGATCTTTGCCTGCTTTTTCACCTGTGTCTGAATGTGAGCAGTCCAGGTCAGGTCCTCGGAGATGTTTACACCCAGGTACTTGAAGCTGCTCACTCTCTCTACTGGTTGACCCGCTGAACATGAGAAAATACTAGATACTAAGAAAATGATATAATTTAATCACTCTCATGTTGTTTCCAAACCTGTATGACTATCTTCTCTGAGAAGGTTTTTTTTTTTTTTTGGCCATTCAATGGACATTAAGTCAATAGTAACAAAGCTTTGGCATTCTTCAAAATATCTTCTCTTGTATTCCATAGGAAAAATAAATCATATCGTTTGGAATGACATTGAGAGAGGTAAATAAACTGCAGAATGATCTGAATAATCTTAAAAGAAATTTTTATATTAATTAGTTACTAGTATTATTTATATTAAAGTAATTAATAATGGTTAAAATATTTTTATTTCTGATAAGTGTTGTACATTGTGTTGACCATTGACAAAACTTTTGAACATTTGAACTTGATGGCATTCAAGACAGATTACATTTAAATTAATAATAAAATAGAATAGAATAGAGAATATGACAATGAAATATGATACAATTTATTTGTAATGATACTTTCTTGGATTTTTGGAATTGTCAGTATAAATCACCCTCCGCTTTCCTTTTATATAAAACAGAAGCTTAAAAATCCTGCTAGATGCCTTTTTTTATTGTTGTATAGAAAGAAAAAGAAAATATGAGGGTTGGAATGACACTGGGGATGAGTAAATGATGACAAAATGTTCATTTTTGGGCAATTTATTCCTAAACATTCAGCAACAGCAAGTCTTGGCCTGCAGTTTTGCAACTTCGTCTCAGTCTTGTGATTAAACTTGATTTGTGTTCTCCGTTTTTCCCACAGTTTTATCCCCTTCCCTGGAATAAATCATGTTTTCAGTATCGTAATGGGGAGCTACTGAATTTCTAGCACTCACTCCCTGAAACTAGCCTTTATTTTACTGTCTAACTTGCTGGTGGTGAGGTACTTTACATGAATTAATTACAGTTTATAGTGTATACAACAGTTTGATTCTTTCTCTGATACAACTTTGTGAGTAAATACGTTTCTGGGATATTTTCGAGAATTTATGTGGTCATTCAAAACAAATAGAATTAATTTGAGATAATGATCTGAATACGAGTACAGAAAAATAATTGTATCAGAGTCAGCAGTCACCAAGAAGGACCCAATAGAGATCATTTTAAATTCAATTTTCAATCTAGCCAATGGGGCTATTTTGTCTACAAAAACTACTGATCATCAGGTCCCTAGTCTGATTGGAGCTATAAAATGCATCGACAGGCAATGGATTCAAAGTTTGTCCTGCCCATTAAAAGCACTGGGGTAAAATGCTGATGATGTGTGTTGCACTTGTGATGGCTCTTTTTCTGGATAGGCCATCAGATGCTGCTGGGAAGGGAGGAGGGGGTGGGAGGTGTTTACTCAGCAGGCACAGACTCTTTTCTGTACGCTCCAACTGAGCAGCCCATGCACTTGCTTTGGCTTTAAAGCGCTTTTAAGGTGTCATCCGAGTGCTTTTTCTTTTTAAGCCAGTTAAGCTAACTTGCACTAACTCAATGTGTCACAAGACACAGTTTCCTGTGACAATGTGTGAGAGAAAACTGCGACAATGAAGAGAGTGATCTGACTCTGAACCCGTATGCCAGTTGATACTGTATTGACACATTTAGTTACATTTTTTCATAATTACTACTCTTATTACCTCCAACATTTTTTACACTAACTGCTAATTTCTGCAGTTTTGTTGTTTGTCTTATTTTATTTGTTAATAATACTAGATTTACACTAACACTGTGATATTATGTTAATTTTAATGTTACCAATTGCCAATGTAACTCTTAAAGGCACAGTATGTAATTTTTCGCCGCTACAGTTTAAGCATATTCAAAACGCTGGCCAGCTGGCCCGCGTGATGACGCTGTGAAGGAGTGTAGAGATGATGGGAGTTATCATCTTCACCTCCACTGCCATTGGAAATCATGTTCATGGATGAGCTAATGTAATAAAGTTTTACCATAACTCTTACGTTTGATCACATGATTTATTTCATCTAATGAATTAGCCGTAAGTAACGTAATGTTAAAGCTAAATTTTCTCTACCTGTCACTTTATTTGTTGAATTAAATGCTGGATAACGCCAGCACAGTTTTACTTATTCAAAACAATCTACTAAAAAGTACAGTACCACAGCATTTGCAAAAAATAATGACACCACTATTTATGTATAA
>JAGHMJ010001156.1:0-21734 GCA_018749465.1 Paracanthobrama guichenoti
TTCAGAGCAGCACCATGACAGGTATGAAAGTGGGGCTGTGAGGGATAGACTCAGCGTGTTTCTTCAATGGCATTCTTACGTAAAGATGTAAAAGGGATGATAGCGCAACATTTAAAGGGATAGTTCACCCAAAAATGAAGTCGCACAGGTATATTTGTGGCAATAGCCAACAATACATTGTATGGGTCAAAATTATCAAAATTATTTTTCTTTAGTGCCAAAAATAATTTTCACTTCATTTCTCTATATTTAAAAACTTTGTAGGAGACTGACACAGGCTAGAACGAAATTGTTGAATAAAGTCGTTATTTTTATGTGCACAAAAATATTCTCGCTTATATATATATGTACCTTCACGGTACAAAACCAAAAGGTACTAATATGTACCTTTAAGGTACTAATACGCACTCTTAAAGTTAAAGTACCTGATATGTACCATTTAGGGATGAGTATGGTACAAAGATGTACCTTTTCACTTCTGTATGAGTATGAGGGTACTTTTCACTTCAGTGACAGCACTGTACCTTTTATTCTAAGAGTGTACCACAAAGAAAATGGATTGTACAAAACAAAAGGATTCTCAACAACTTAAAGTTAAATAAAGGGCTCAAAATCGTTAGCTACAACACACCGCGTTTGTCTCTGATTATCAGTGTGGGAATTGAGTGAGGTTTAGCACTGATCTGCTCACTGCCTATTCACTGCAAATGGGGGCTTTTAACCTGCCGGTACGTCCACGGATTGATCGAATGCCAGTCATGACGTCATGAATATGATGGACAGCCGTATTAGTCAAATGATCACAACCTAAGAGTACTTTACAAAAACAGAGAGAAACATGGACAACAACTATAAAAAGCTGTATAAAACCCCTAGATCATTTATAATTTTCCACAGCTCATGTTGTCTGGAGTTTATCTACTGACATTTATTGGAAAGATATTTTTGCAGTTTTTCGACAGCAGAACGATCCCAAAATACATTAAATAACAGTACAACCCACTGAAGAGGTGTATGTCCATCCCGCACAGCCTCGTTTTCACTCCCATTAAAAATCAAAGATGGCGCTGCTGTGAATAAGGTCTTTATAGGGTGAATTCTGGTTGGGTTGATTGGGACACATTTTTACAGTCATCTCAATGGCAAAAGTGTCCCAACTAATGTATCCCAAATCCATCTTCAAAAAATCCCTACAAGCATTTATTGTCACATATACTAAGCTGCTTTCCCTTATGTGAAACAGATAAAGAAATAAAGCTGGTTCCTGCTTCCAATTCATCAAAGGCGACACAGGTAGCTCGGGAAAGCATATTAACCCAAGGAGAATGGGAATTCTTGAACATATCCGTCTCGATGGAGAAAGATAGTTATGAGGGCCAAACATTTGACAGGATAAAGTACACGGTACAAATACTAATTTCGACAGTTCAGCATATTTCTTCTTCCATTCCAGAGATTATAGCTTCAGATGTTTCACCTCTCTGTTGTCTCTTCCTCTTTAGATTTCAGTCAGAAGGATGCCCCTGATGCATTTTATCAATTTCCAGCTACCTATATTGTTTTTCCTCATTTTGGACCTAGCTTCTTTTTTCATACCAGATAGAGGGGAGAAACTGTGCTTCAAAGTGACTGTGCTACTGGGGATCTCTGTACTTTTGCTCATCTTAAATGACATCCTGCCATCCAAATCTCACAGATGTCCTCTGATTGGTAATGAAATTCTCGGAAATCTTCCTTAATACAGAAGTGTCTTTTCATATATCATAGATACGTTTAGATTGTCTTTGTAGTTTCATATAACCTCCCTCTTTTGTTCTGTGCAGCTACGTATGTCATTGTCATCTTTTCCTTCATGTTGTTGAGTCTTCTGGAGACAATTTTGGTGATATACTTAATAAATATGAGCTCTGAACAAGACACTAAGTGGGTTCAGAGACCTGAAGATGCACATCTTGCAACAGGTATGCACATCTTTCACAGGATACTGTATTGACTTTACTGTCATAGCCATAGGACTGTGTTTTTCTTTCAGATAAATGCAAAGGAGGCAGCAGTGATCACATCTGTTTTTCTGGAGTGGAGGCTCCTCTAGAGTCTCTGATGTTGAAGGAAATATGCAGCAAAGAAAAAATAAATGACATGCACTTATTGCAGCAGATCCTGGAAGAGCTTCAGACTATCAAACAGACTCTTGTTCCCCATACTTTAAAAGCCCAAACTGGTCAGAAATACTGGTTAGGAGTGGTCAAATGCATTAACAGGCTTTTCTTTGTGGTTTATCTCGTATCTATTTCTCTCTTTCTTGGTTTCATATTTCGAGAGTGGAAAGTTGAGTAATTTCAGACTCTAAGCTTGTGCATATAATATTACATACATATTGTCTTCCTGTTAAAAGTAGCCTACTGTTATTCTAGCTATGGCATATACTTCAAATTATCTTGTGGTACTTTTTATCTCCTGTACCTTGCAATATGCTTGGCTTTGTAAACTATGTTTATTATGTGAAATAAAGAACACAGAATCCCCAGAATATTTTAACAAACCCGGACACAAAATGAATGAATGCATCTCTCTGACAGAGAACTAAAATTATGTTTAACATGGTAAATGTTGGTAACAACAACATTTATTTATAAAGCACATTTAAACAATATGAATTGATCCAAAGTGCTGTACAAAGTACAAAGCAGATCGATCTACACAAAAATAATTACAGGTTTCCAAACGCTAAAGAATAAAAATATGATTTAAGAGTAGATTTAAAAATGTCCAATGAAGGAGCAGACCTCACATGATACGGAGACCATTCCAAAGCTTGGGCCCAGCCCACAGAAAAGGCCCGATCACCCTTTGATTTACAGCGACACCAAGGCACGGTTAAGAGCAAGTGAGTAGAAGATCTAAGTGCCCTAGTGGGACAGTATGGCACAAGATCACTTATATACCTCGGTGCATGGCCAGACAACGCCTTATATACAAACATAAAGATTTTAAAATCAACTCTAAATTTAATGGGAAGCCAGTGAAGAGATGCTAATATAGGGGAGATGTAGCCCCAGTCAGAAGTCTTGCAGCTGCATTTTGAACAACTTGCAATCATGATAATGAAGACTGAGGGAGACCAGAATAAAGAGAGTTGCAATAATCTAATCGTGATGTTACAAGAGCATGAATAATAACTTCTAAATCTTTGCTTAAAGGAGATGCTTCGATTTTGCAATAGATCTTAAATGGAAAAAGCTTCCTCTAATAACAGCACTAATTTGTTTATCAAAAAATAGTGAAGAGTCAAAGATCACTCCAAGACTTTTTTTTGTGTACATTTGTTGACAAAGGACCTAACTGGGTTTTTTCAGAGCAGGGGAGGAATTTGCAGGACAACCTAGAATTAAAACCTCTGTTTTATCCTCATTTAGCTGCAAAAAAAAAAAAAAAAAAAAAAAAAAATTGCCATCCACCTCTTGATATCATTTACACATTTCAGTAACACATCAGATGAACCAGTGGTGTCCAGCCTTACTGGTAGGTAAAACTGGGAATTGTCTGCATAACAGTGATATGAAATGTATTTCTGAAAAATGAGGGCCAAGGGAAGCATATAAAGGGAAAACAATAAAGGTCCCAAAACGGATCCCTGGGGCACACCACACAAAAGAGGTGCAGATGATGAGGAAAAGTTACCTAAATTTGAGGAAAAAGTCCTATTCACAAAGTAAGAAGCAAACCATTGTAATACAGTGCCTTTGACACCTACCATACATTCTAGTCGTCCAAGAAGAATGTATGGTAATGGAGTGCATTCATGTAAACTGCTAAGGGGATGTGATTACTGGTTACATTATGACATCACTTCACTTGATGCCAACCAAGTCTGTAATTTATAACTCTAAAGTTTAGGTTTTCCAGTCTTGCTATTGGCGCACTTCTCAATCCCATGTTGACGATAAATTAATTGAAATCAGGGATCAGTTAGACCAAGGGTTTTCAACCGGGGGTCTGCAGCAGTACTGCAGGGGGTCTGCCAATTAATGTTTGATCACAAATCATTTTTTGTTAAAAAAAAATAAAACATGGGTAAAAAAAACATCACAAAGTCTCACAAGAGCACTTTCAGTTGAAACTGTAATGTAATATTATTGGCGAAACAGTTTTGGCAAACACAACAGCATAGCGTTTTTGAGTTTGCGTTCTGGAGAATGTGAAATATTCCTATTTATAGCGTGTTTTTGCAGCAGTGAGAAATTTAGCCAATCACAGGCATGTTTGTTGATCTCTTGAACGCAATGTCCAATCAGTGGTGTTTAAGTTTTTGTTCAGTGATGAGTTCTGCTCGCTCTCGCAAATCCTACAGTAACTTGCACTGGATGTAAGTAAGAGATTCATTATACAGTGTGTGTAGACAAGATTTTAATGAAACGTTATGAGATCGCAAACTGAGTGACAGCTTTTCGGTGACTGTAAAGTGAGCTCTCTTTCGAGGCTATACAGCTATAATCCATTAAATAAAAGTATTATTTTTCATACTGCCAAGAGGACCGATGGCCAATTACATGTTGCAAAGTTTTGGAAGTGACATCTACATATAAATGCAGGATTCATTCTTGAAATTGCAATTGACATACAGTAGGGATACTAGCACAGGACAAAAATATGGCAAGTCAAAATAGACGCAAGCAAATGTAAATGCAGCAGACTAGACACTAGAAAAATATTTGTCAATATATATTTTTTTAATTCCATTTCAATTATTTGTAAAAGTAATGACTAAATGTCTCACTGTACATTGCTATTCTTGTTATGGTAGAGCTGTTGCTAACACATTACATTTGCACTTTACTAGAGCACCCTCACTAATTTCAGAAGAACTCTTTGATTCGTCCAGCTCACAGTAAAAGATCAGAAAGAACAGTTGTAAGGTAATGCATGCATGTAAGCAAAAGTAGTGTGCATTCAAAGCAACCTGATAACATTTACATTTGACATTTAATAATTTAGCAGATGCTTTTATCCAAAGCGACTTACAATTGAGGAGAGCAAAAGAAGCAACTAAACAAACAAGGGGCAACAGCATGCAAGTGCTGTAACAAGTCTCAGTTAATCTAGCGCAGTACACACTTTTTAAAATAAACAAACAAACAGAAAAATTAATAGAATAGTTAAGTGCTAGTCTTTATTGGTCAGCTGCTGCTGGAAAAGATGTGTCTTAAGATATTTTTTGAAAATGGCTACAGACTCGGCAGCTCGCATTGAGATAGGCGGGTCGTTCCACCAGGTGGGAACAGTCCAGGAAAAGGTCCTTGAGAGTGATTTCATGCCTCTTTGGGATGGCATCACGAGGCGCCGTTCACTTGCAGAACGCAATGGTAAGTGTGAACAAGCGATTTAGGTATATTGGTTCAAATTAACTGTTGCCAGAAAAGGATGTTAAGGGATTCAATTTCCATTCATTTGAGATAAGCAAACCAGTACCTCCACCCCTCCCAATCGGGCGCGAGGGGTGTGTGAAAAAATGAAATTAGTAGAGAGTGTCGCAAGAATGGCAGTTCTCTGGTTTGATCCAAGTTTCAGTTAGGGCCATGAGGCTGAGAGGTGAATGAATCGCGATGGATGAAATAAAGTCTGCTGCTTTGTTTACAGCAGACTGGCATTTCCAGAGACCAAATGGAATGGACGGTAAAGTAGCAGAGGACCTATAGACTACGCAGATTATTAGGATTGCGGTGCCTTAAATGTACAGAGCGTGATTTACGAGTGTTATAGTAGAGATTTAAAAGCACATAGTGAATACAGGTCAGAGAAAAAGACAGATGAAAACAAGCTGAACACAAAGGGGGGAAAAGGGAAAGGAAAGCAATACTCAAGTGCCTTGTCGGTGTACTTGATCGGTGAGGGCTTCACAAGAGGGCTGCCACGGAGTGCCTCTCTCTCTCTCTGACATTTTTCTTTAAAATAAGCTTTTTTTTGTCAGACTCCTATGTATGGGCTTCTACCTAAGTAGGCTACCGGTACATCTGAATGGGCTGAGGCTGGGATTTAGTGGGTTTACTGTAAAATACGGTAACCCAAACAGAAACTATGCTAGCCCATATATATACCTGTTGTGGCCCATAACACCTAACTGGGTCCTCGTCATCAACCCATATGGGCAGACCCATGTAGGCCCCAAATGGGTTCTACCTGGGTTACCCATGTGGGCCTGGTATGAGCCCATCAAGAGACCCATCATCAACCCATCTGGGCTAACCCATGTGGGGCCTCCATGGAAACAAAATTAGCTGGGTCCCAGTTGGGTAGCCCAGGTGGGCCTCAGATATCAGCCCATGTGCAACCCCTTTGGGATTGGTTGGGAAGCAGATTTGTTATGTGACAGCATTAATTAAAGTTTCTTAAGGATCAAGTTCTCTGAATCTCCTGCGCAGCATCAAGCCATAATATCTGTCATCACTCAAATTAATGCATGGCTCAGAGTAACATTACAGCATGTGTAAGACTCCAATACAATTATAAAGTAATTACTCCATCACAAAAAATCTCTCAGTCACGTGGCTGTGTCTATAGTATTAACACAACATTGTAATATTATTTTCAAATACATTTATTTATTAATATATTGTTATTATTATTATTTGAAATGATTATTGCCCCTGGTTCAGTAATGAACTCTTGTAATAAAGTAGCAGTGGCTGGGACAGATTTTAAGAATCACCTCAAGATGCAATCTAATCCTGTTTACATGAAATAAGCTGCTCCCGAGCAGGTTTAAGCTTACGGACCTGTTGCTATGACAGCAAGTCCAGGATGAGCTTTGAAGAACCAAACAATCCGAGATCATGCCAAATCGTCAACAATCAAATCCAGCTAACTGAGTTAGCGACGATGCGAAGAATGGACCCCTGCTCTAAATATACTGCAGTAACGATACTGCAGTATTTTGTGTGTTATTTAAAGAGTGTGTTAGTCATATGAGCCAACTTTTATAACTTTAATAGGATTAATCTATATTTCATTCTTACAGTAAAAACTATGCAGTTTAATTTTACATTTGATTACTTTGTTAAATTTCTGTAGTATTTTACCCTAATGTAACTGTTGGAACGCATCTCATTAATGTTCAGCGTTAAATGGCTGACAATACTCTCTAGAAAATACAAATTATCATGATTTGAACAGTAAAAGACTGTACTGTATATTTAATTTTACTGTAAACTACTGCTACATTTACAGTTTTTGGAAGTGAAAAGAACTAGTCATTGTATATTTTACAGTAAAAAACTGACACTTCACATTTGATGTATTTTTGTTGAAATATCAAATAAGGTAAGGTTATGGTCAGGAGAGGGTTAATTCTTGTTTTAAAATGTCACATGATGACTCCTCAAAAACTTACTGATAATTTATAATAAAATATACATATTTAAAAAATACTTTGAACAAAACATTTCTTGAAAATTGTGGATTCAAAAATGTGTTTCTATAAAATGAGCATGTGTGTTTTAAAGTACATTTTAAAAGATGTATTCTTTTCTTTAGAGTGGACAGACCCTTTATCTCCCACTGACCTCTGACTGAACTCATGTCATCTTTATCACTGCTCTCATTGGTTTCTTCTGGGAGAGTGTACATTTAAAGATCCAGCAAAATCCTTTTCTTTCAGCGGTTATAAATTATACTGTTGTTGTAGAGAATATCATTTCAATTCATGCACCTTTTAAAAATATATAGATTTTATTTTTTTATAAACAATTTTAAAATTTTTAAAAAACTGGACAAAAGTTTTGGGACACACCTCTTATTTACTGAATTGAGGTGTTTCAATCAGACCCATTGCCACAGGTGTTTAAAATCCAGCACCGAGCCTTACATCAAGTCAACTTTTATTTATATAGTGCTTTTTACAACACCAATTTTTTCAAAGCAGCTTCACAGTGTTAACAGGAAAATAATGCAACAGAATTTGATTCGGCTGTACAATTGAATTGGAAATTGAATCCCTTAACAGCTGAGGGTTTATTCTGCGATAACAACCAGCTGGGTGTACATTATCCCACTTATTACATGGCTGCTTGTCTTAAGTAAATTAGACACAAAATATTGTCTTGAGTTTAAATGTTTTATTAGCTCTTCCGTGAAGAAAAACAGTTCCAAACAGTGCTTTAAGCCTTTATTGCAGAAAAGATTATTTTTTTTTTTTTACCATATATGTTGAAATTAATGCTGAAAGGATAGTTCACCCAAAAATGAAAATTAGCCCATGATTTACTCACCCTCAAGTCATCCTAGGTGTATATGACATTCTACTTTCAGACGAATACAATCAGTTATATTAAAAATGTTCTGGCTAATCCAAGCTTTATATCGCTTGAAACTTTATAAAGTTTTAAATATGGATATTTTTCTCACACAAGCTAATCGATTCTCTTCTGAAGGCCTTTACTAACCCTCCAGAGTCGTGTGGAGCAGTTATTTGACGGACTGATGCATTTTTATGGTCTTCAAAAACAGAGCTACTACTGCCATTATAAAGCTTGGATTTGTTACATGTCACGCCTGTCCGTGATCCTCCCTGTTTCTCATCTGAACTCACTTCCTTGTCATCTTTCCCACTCTCCCTGGATTCCCTGCACCTGGTCCTCATCATCTACACTCCCTTTATATGGAACTCACTCCCAGCACTCCTTGTCTATTTTATTGTTATGTTTACGTGTGTTTGGTGTTCAGTCTCTATCTTGTAAATAAACCTGTCTTTGTGGAAGGCTTGAATCTACTCTTCCCTGCTGCACCACCACTGGTAACAGGATTAGCCAGAACTTTTTAAATATAACTCAGATTTTATTAGTCTGAAAGAAGAATGTCATATACACCTAGGATGACTCGAGGACGGGCTAATTTTCATTTTTGGGTGAACACCTTTAAGTCTTCTTCTGTGGTGGTTAAGTGTTTTTCAGTCACAAGATGGCGACAGCGGAGTGACACGTTAAGAAAA
Source organism: Paracanthobrama guichenoti (assembly GCA_018749465.1). Lineage (NCBI taxonomy): Eukaryota > Metazoa > Chordata > Actinopteri > Cypriniformes > Gobionidae > Paracanthobrama > Paracanthobrama guichenoti. Next base: position 8,984 of record JAGHMJ010001156.1, read on the forward strand.
AAGGACTGGAAGGGAGGGAGTGCATGCTGCTGCCAGGACCCGCCACTACTTTCTTCTATTTCCCCCTCCTCATTACTTGTCTGTAATTTGAAACAAAAACAGAAATCAGGTTATTGTTCAAATACATTACACAAACAATATATAGATACAAATAAAAAGAGGCAACATATATAAAGTTAAAAGAAATGGAAATTTAAACGCATGAGTAAAAACAGCACTGAAATTTGTCATCTGACTATATGAGATTTGCAGCACATATCGAAAAGTAGTGTAATTAAAGCTAGTGTGAAAATCTTCAAAATGTGATTAATACCTTAAACCAGTTGTGGAGACCGACTTTCTTTAGTTCAATCCTCTTCTTTTGGGTCGACCTGCAGACAACAGCGAATCAAATCGCAGCATTCTGTGGAGAAAGAAGGAAGAGACGTATGATTATTGGCTTAAACTTCACAAATATCAACAAAACCATCATTTATTAAGCCACTAGGCTCAGATGTTCCTTTTTCTGCATTGTTGTTTTGTTCTGTTTAATAAGATTCAGAATTAAAATTGTCCTTTGCTGAAATGAAGATCTCACCTTCTGACAAGCCATTTCTGGTCCAGGTGTTCTGATTTATCTTCTTCAGGTCTTGATGACTCGGAAATTTTTTGCACAGCATAAAGAACAAGAGTACGCGCCGAGTGACCACACCGTCGCTGGTTTGCCGTGATAGTGGCCGTTTGTCCAGAACTCGGGGGGGCAGTACTTTTTTGTGCCTGGAGAGAAAAAAATTGTACATTTCCATTAACACAACATTTTGACTAGATATCCATTATCATGCAAGAAATTATTTGATGCTAATCCCAACAGTGGATCCCATTCCATGATGCTTCATGAGTCCTGTGTGAACAGCTCTCAGTCGTCACCAGAGTTTGAGATACACCTTGCAGCTTTGAGAAATTATACATACCAGAAAAGGAGGTGTAACCCGTGGTGTTGAGGAATTCTCCACACCTGAAGTCAATTAATTTGACTTCAAAGGTGTCTGGGTTAATCAGCAGGTTTTCTAGCTTTATATCCCGATGTAACAGTCCCCGTCGGCAGCAGGCCTGAGCCGCAAATGTTGCCTGCTGCATAATAATGCGTACTGAATCCTCAAATTTGGGACCTGTGTAGGATGGTAAAAAGTCATTCAATGCCTGACAGGGCATGGGCCGCTCCAGCACCATAATGTATCGGTCAACCTCATCCTGCCAGTCCAAGAGCTTGATGATGTGAGGAACACTGGGCCCCCGATTGGCCAATATGTGCAGAGCCACTTCCAGCGGGATGGGTCTGGAAAAACCGCCCTAAAAGAAATACAGTTGTTATGATGGTTGAAAAATAGTTATCTAAATTTATCATTTATAGTCTGTGATTAATGTTAATATGAGATATATAAAATTGAAAACAGTGACTGAGAGGTAAAACAGAGAGAGCACAGCCTACTTACAATCCTGGCATATCTTGCATGCTGTTTGAAGGCAAATTTCACTGCCACCTGATGAAAAAAACACAGAAAATGGATTTGCGTTAGAATTATTTACAATACATGTGTTCAAAGTTCACAAATTACAATCATTTCACCTGAACAAACATGTACATTTCCATGAATTTAAACATGCAGAGCATGTCTGACTATTTAAACAGGTCTGACCTGTGAAGTGCACTAAATAGTGAAAATAAGAGTGCTTGGATAAGAGTATAATACAAGACAAAAATAATCATCTAGATAGATATTGTAAGTAATAAAAATGAATACCTGAAGGCCATCTTTCAAACGTGTCGCTGCATAAACCGTCCCAAAGCCTCCTCTACCCAGTGCAACGCCAATTTCATATCTGCAGGAACTGATGTCTGTTAAAAGAAGAAAGTAAGAAATGTCACGTACAACTACCCTTAAAGAAAGCATGAATTTAAAGTATAAACCATTACAGTGCCGATTAAAGAGTGTATGTGTGTTGGGTTATGTTCGGGTTTTCTTAGCAAACTGACCCATAATTGTTCTCTTATCCTCTGCTAGACCGTCTGAAGCTTGGGTGCCGTCAACACTTGTGTCAGGTGCAACATGGACAGGGGTTTGCAAGGGGTCAGCATTAAATTTTGACGTAGCACAGTTGAAAACATGGAAGGTGTCGTCAATCGGGTTATCGACTCGAGGATCAGCAGTGATGGGTTCCTCTGAAATATGGAAGACTTGAGGAGGTCCGCTGCTATCCTGAGAAGGCATCTGACCTACAGAGGGCAATGACATCAACATTACCGTCACCTACTTAATCTAAAACTATTTCAGCAATATTTTTCTGATTCATATATTGAGTTACTAATTTGAATATTTGTGCCTTTAAAAATTCATTTGTCACACTACAGTACTATTCAAGTACTATTCAACACACACATACACACATTTAAATGATCTTGTTGAATGTCAAAAAAAGTTCATTTCCGTGTTATCAACTACCCTTAAAGAAAGCATGAATTTAAAGTATAAACCATTACACTGCCGTTTAAAGAGTGCATGTGTGTTGGGTTATGTTCGGGTTTTCTTAGCAAACTGACCCATAATTGTTCTCTTATCCTCTGCTAGACCATCTGAAGCTTGGGTGCCGTCAACACTTGTGTCAGGTGCAACATGGACAGGGGTTTGCAAGGGGTCAGCATTAAATTTTGACATGGCACAGTTGAAAACATGGAAGGTGTCGTCAATCGAGTTATCGACTCGAGGATCAGCAGTGACGGGTTCCTCTGAAATATGGAAGACTTCAGGAGGTCCGCTGCTATCCTGAGAAGGCATCTGACCTACAGAGGGCAATGACATCAACATTACCGTCACCTACTTAATCTAAAACTATTTCAGCAATATTTTTCTGATTCATATATTGAGTTACTAATTTGAATATTTGTGCCTTTAAAAATTCATTTGTCACACTACAGTACTATTCAAGTACTATTCAACACACACATACACACATTTAAATGATCTTGTTGAATGTCAAAAGTTAATTTCCGTGTTATCACCTACCCTTAAAGAAAGCATGAATTTAAAGTATAAACCATTACACTGCTGATTAAAGAGTGCATGTGTGTTGGGTTATGTTCAGGTTTTCTTAGCAAACTGACCCATAATTGTTCTCTTATCCTCTGCTAGACCGTCTGAAGCTTGGGTGCCGTCAACACTCGTGTCAGGTGCAACATGGACAGGGGTTTGCAAGGGGTAAGCATTAAATTTTGACGTAGCCCAGTTGAAAACATGGAAGGTGTCGTCAATCCAGTCATCGATTCGAGGATCAGCAGTGACGGGTTCCTCTGAAATATGGAAGACTTCAGGAGGTCCGCTGCTATCCTGAGAAGACATCTGACCTACAGAGGGCAATGACATCAACATTACCGTCACCTACTTAATCTAAAACTATTTCAGCAATATTTTTCTGATTCATATATTGAGTTACTAATTTGAATATTTGTGCCTTTAAAAATTCATTTGTCACACTACAGTACTATTCAAGTACTATTCAACACACACATACACACATTTAAATGATCTTGTTGAATGTCAAAAAAAGTTAATTTCCGTGTTATCACCTACCCTTAAAGAAAGCATGAATTTAAAGTATAAACCATTACACTGCCGTTTAAAGAGTGCATGTGTGTTGGGTTATGTTCAGGTTTTCTTAGCAAACTGACCCATAATTGTTCTCTTATCCTCTGCTAGACCGTCTGAAGCTTGGGTGCCGTCAACACTCGTGTCAGGTGCAACATGGACAGGGGTTTGCAAGGGGTAAGCATTAAATTTTGACGTAGCCCAGTTGAAAACATGGAAGGTGTCGTCAATCCAGTCATTGATTCGAGGATCAGCAGTGACGGGTTCCTCTGAAATATGGAAGACTTCAGGAGGTCCGCTGCTATCGTGAGAAGGCATCTGACCTACAGAGGGCAATGACATCAACATTACCGTCACCTACTTAATCTAAAACTATTTCAGCAATATTTTTCTGATTCATATATTGAGTTACTAATTTGAATATTTGTGCCTTTAAAAATTCATTTGTCACACTACAGTACTATTCAAGTACTATTCAACACACACATACACACATTTAAATGATCTTGTTGAATGTCAAAAAAAGTTCATTTCCGTGTTATCACCTACCCTTAAAGAAAGCATGAATTTAAAGTATAAACCATTACACTGCTGATTAAAGAGTGCATGTGTGTTGGGTTATGTTCAGGTTTTCTTAGCAAACTGACCCATAATTGTTCTCTTATCCTCTGCTAGACCGTCTGAAGCTTGGGTGCCGTCAAAACTCGTGTCAGGTGCAACATGGACAGGGGTTTGCAAGGGGTCAGCATTAAATTTTGACGTAGCCCAGTTGAAAACATGGAAGGTGTCGTCAATCCAGTCATCGATTCGAGGATCAGCAGTGACGGGTTCCTCTGAAATATGGAAGACTTCAGGAGGTCCGCTGCTATCCTGAGAAGGCATCTGACCTACAGAGGGCAATGACATCAACATTACCGTCTCCTACTTAATCTAAAACTATTTCAGCAATATTTTTCTGATTCATATATTGAGTTACTAATTTGAATATTTGTGCCTTTAAAAATTCATTTGTCACACTACAGTACTATTCAAGTACTATTCAACACACACATACACACATTTAAATGATCTTGTTGAATGTCAAAAAAAGTTAATTTCCGTGTTATCAACTACCCTTAAAGAAAGCATGAATTTAAAGTATAAACCATTACACTGCCGATTAAAGAGTGCATGTGTGTTGGGTTATGTTCGGGTTTTCTTAGCAAACTGACCCATAATTGTTCTCTTATCCTCTGCTAGACCATCTGAAGCTTGGGTGCCGTCAACACTCGTGTCAGGTGCAACATGGACAGGGGTTTGCAAGGGGTCAGCATTACATTTTGACATGGCACAGTTGAAAACATGGAAGGTGTCGTCAATCCAGTCATCGATTCGAGGATCAGCAGTGACGGGTTCCTCTGAAATATGGAAGACTTCAGGAGGTCCGCTGCTATCCTGAGAAGACGCCTGACCTACAGAGGGCAATGACATCAACATTACCGTATTAATAAAATACTCATATTACTGCAAGTAATATTCATGTGCATATTCACCTTGTTAGGCAACATACAGTGAGGTAAGGCATTTTAATTTCTGTGTAAATGCATTAATTCATGAAGATACTGAAGTTAAAGATGGCGTGTAATGTCCTGTATCATTTGTCGAGTTTTTAAGTCTGAATTTTGTAGTACAATTCAGTTTTTAATTTGGGATTGTGCATATATGTACTGCATGTTGTATAGTGACACATTAAGTTACAGACATGACAAAATTAACTTCAGATGTGCCTGTACATTTTTGACTGTCCTTTAAACATTAAAATAAGTGTAGAGTCAGTGCAGACTCCAATAAACAAAAAGAGTTACATATTGTCATAACATCTTATTTACCATCATTACTCTCCACAGGTGGAACATCATCGCTCTGGTCCTCGTGTTCATCTTGACCTGAGTCGTTGACCTCTTTCCTTCCCCTCTGGAAATAAGCATAAAGCCCTAGTAGAGTCAATAGCACCATTTTGACGTTTCAACTAGGCTAGCTAGTGTAGACCGCAAGATCTGTAGCGAGATCAACGGGTTGTATTTATCTGTGATGATTTAAGTTGTGTACAGATAAAAGTTGTGTAATACTGGCAAGTATATTGCACAATATGTATTCAAAATGCTAGCAAATTGTTGCGAATAAAGTTCGAGTCACGTGAGAAACACAAGAAACAACAGAATCAGTAACGAACAGCAAGTGATGCCACTTGAGCAAAGTATAAGCACTTTAATCCCTGCTACTGTGACGTCACAATCTTGATGGCATTCCAGAGAAGCTGTGGGCAGGGCTTCTGCGTCAGATCCCATTTTGCATCTAAACTAGTTTCTTATATTTTACGAAATGAGCCTACAATAACAGAAAGAAGTCATTTAATGAAAATAAAGGTCCATGTTTAATAAGAATATTCATGAATTTGAATGAAAATGTTTAGTGAAGTTAGAGAACCGTTAATTTAGTTGTATATATGTTCTTTTATCCATATATTGTGTTCTAATGTCACAAGTAATCGTTTACACGATTCTTCTGTAGTGTGGTTTTGGTGAAGGGTACTAAAGTAAACATCACGAGTGTAACGTTACTTTACTTTTTCTCACCGCTGTTTCCTTTGTCGGTACAAAGAGTAGTGCAAGTGTTCAATTATAGGCCTATTTTCAATTCAAAACGGCGAGATTAGACAACATTTTATTAGATTGCCTTATTATTTTTTCAGTTCTGTGCTAAAACAGCTGTCAAATATGAAATGTATAGTTTCGCTGCTACTGACATCTTATCTCGGACGTTAACTTATGACCGTTAAACTGACTGTGAACTCTGTGAACACCATAAAGCCCGCCTACTTTGATTTGATTGGTCATCTCAGATATTTTGACATTGACGAGCGGTGACAGTCTGACAGACGCTGCGATAATAACCAACTGAAGATATTGGTGCTGAGTTTAAACTATATTAGGCGATTATTTCACTATCTTTATTATATATGCCTACACCTAGGAAAAATACAGAGGTCCGGACCTCGGCTAGGCCAAGTCACAAACAAATGGACAGTTTTCCCATGATTTATATATAATATTATTTTCCACAACGCTTCTATTTTCACGTACCGTTGCGCGCGGATTCTCCACTTTCACATATTTGACATAAATAAAATAAAACCAATAAGAATCCGATCACGGGAACTAATAGCAGAGATAGGTACGAATATAATATTTAACTAGATTTACATTTTTGAAAGACAAACTTACTGTTGGCTTGAGGAGGTCTTTAGACGAACAGATAACGTTAGTTGGGTTGCCCACGTGTTGCTATGTGGTTGCTAGGGCGTCCTGCCGTATTGCCCATATAGACATGCTCCCCACCTCTGTTAAAAGTCTCAGAAGTAGTCTTATGTTGTTGATACTTGTGATTTATCATTCATATACTCCATAATAGTAATAAACTCTTCTCTCTGATAGACTCAACATTACTCCCACCGAGCTCAGAGATATTTATAATGTGTTGAAGTGTTTATAGGCAGCGTCTTGGTGCCCTGGATATTGATATTTTGTTATTAGGGGTTCATTTGGTCTCCTAATGAGTTTATGCTGCTAATACTAAATTATCAGCCATTTCAACTGAAAAATGACAGGCTTAGTTTAACCCAAAGATGAAAATGCTGTCATTAATTTCTCACCATCAGACATTCGTTCACAAATCTTTTTAATGAAACCTGAGAGATTTCTGTCCCTCCATTGACAGCTACGCAACTGCCACTCTCAAGCCCCAGAAAGGCACCAGATAACAAAAATATGTTCTTACAATGTTTTGCTAACTCCCGTTAAGTTATGAAAATGTTATAACTTTTAAACGTTCAAAACGTAAATGTTATTAATGTATTAAGCATGTTGTTTCTTGGTTTATGTGAACGTTAGAGGAACAATCCCTTCTATCATTTTGAAAATGTTATTTCTGAATGATCAAAATGTCAATTTTTTTTTTTTTTTATGGTTGTGAGGTAGCTGGAGCCTGTCCCATCCTCTCGGGACACAGGCAGGGAAAACCCCCTGGACGGATGGCCAGTCCATCACTGGCTCGCATACAGATGCTTTCCTGCTGCATGTCTTTGCTCTGAACTGTGGGTGAAACTGGAGTACCTGGAGGAAAACATGGAGAATCCACACAGAAAGGCCTCCTGGCTCAGGCTCGAATCAGGACCTTCTCGCTCTGAGGTGACAGTGCTACCCACTGAGCCACTGTGCTGCCTTGCTAATAATCATGTGTATATTAATTCAAATAATTAAAATAGATCAAATGTAAGCAATTCATTTCTTACAGCCACAGGTATGGATTTCAAAAGTTCAAAAACATTTTTCCAGAGTGAATATGAATTACAAAATAACAGTCACAACTTTTTATGATTATTGTATTTATGTTAGGGCTTGCTGAGGACGCACATGCATTTGTCAAAGCCCATGACAGGGTATGTTAAACACTAATGCTTGAAGCTTAAAATAAACAATCCTCATGTTTTGGGCACTTGGATCATGTACCTTTCCTGCATTAGTTCACTCTGTTTCCACTCCACTATTTCTAGATGCACATTTTGTCCATAAAAATGCATTATTCAGTGTTGTCATTTGGCACGACTGGTGGAAGCTTATCGTGCACAGAGGACAGACTAATCGATAATGAGAATCACTGTCGATGATTTTCATTATCGATTATTATCGAGTAGTTTAGGGTGACCATATTTTGATTACCGAAAACCAGGACACTCGGCCTGGCAATGAAATACTTGTAGATTGCCCTCTCAATTGCCGGTCAATTTAATGGCCCAATGAAAAATAATAAAAACCAGGACATTTTCATCACTTTATTAAAAACAGCCAGGACGGCCAGGACAGAATTTGAAAACATGTCCTGGGAAAACAGGACGTTTGGTCACCCTAGAAGTGAAAGTATTTTAGGAATGTATACTATATGCGAAGAGCATTCACTCAGTAGGGGAGACCGGGGATGGTTGTAACACGGGTCAGTTGTAACAACTCTAATCTGTCCAATCAGGAACTAGTTACAAATCACCGGATTCACTTTGCACATGCTCAGTTTAGTTCTTATTCCACATGTGATAAAGTAGAGCTCTGTGGCAGACATAGCAGATGTTAAAGTGAAAAAAAAAACAATTTTGATGTAAGAAAGTAACTTTTTTACTTTGTTTATTTTGTTATGGGAATTTCTACTTTGTAGTTAAACTCATCAAAATTAAATTATGTTTATTGTGTGTCTGTGTAGATATTTTTCATGCAAGTTGTTAGTGCTACTGTTTTAGCTGTTAGCTGTACGGTGAGCTAGTTCGTGGCTACATGACTCTGGGCTAGTTGTAACAATAATGAAACATTACAACCTACCCAAGAAAGAAAGACACACACACACACACACACACACACACACACACACACACACACACACACACACACACACACACACACACACACACACACACACACACACAATGCTTACACAAACACCATGTTCAAGTATTTTCAATTTAAATTTTATTACGGCCAATATGACAGAGAGTAACAAACTCTCTCTCTCTCTCTCTCTCTCTCTCTCTCTCTCTCTCTCTCTCTCTCTCTCTCTCTCTCTCTCTCTCTCTCTCTCTCTCTCTTTCTCACACACACACACACACACACACACACACACACACACACACACACACACACACACACACAACAAACATGCTTACAATGTTTGTGTTCAAGTTCAATTTATTATGGTCAATTACTATGACTGAGATGACTGACAGTTATATTGTCAGTCAGTGTTGAATAAAAAGCTTTCAATATATATATATATATATATATATATATATATATATATATATATATATATATATATATATATATATATATATATATATATATATATATATATATATTGTTTTTTTGTTTTGTCATAATCCTTATTTCATTATGTTACATATCACCCGGTGGATATCATAATGTTACATCTCACCTCAGGGTATGTTACAACTAACCCAGACTATGGGGTGAATTGTAACATTTCACTCCTCGTGTTTGAAACTAAACTATGCGTTTTCTGTTTGTGTTACAAAGATAAGAGCTATCTCATTTAATAGCGGACACTTGTAACTAGTTTGAATCACATTTTGAACACACTGGCTTAAAAGTACTCTAAGATATAGACAGAAAGGTCAGAAATGTTACAACCATCCCCGGTCTCCCCTACTGTTATCTCATTTTTGACCAAAGTAGCTTTTTGAGGCTTTTGCTTCTTAACTCTTCATATATATATATGAAGCAGCAAACACATTTTAAATTGTAATTATATTTCACAATATTAGCCTACTGTTTTTTACTGTATTTTAAATCAGATAAGCGCAGCCTTGGAGAGCATGAGAGACTTATTTAAAAAACATTAAAGCATTTAATTTCTCCAACGTTTGAATCGCTAGTTTCCTCTATATTCTTTCCCATTCTCCCAAAGTCCAAGTAGGTTTACAAACAAGCGCGAGTGTCAATGACCTCCAGACGCTAGATGGCGCTCACAGCGGGCGCTCATCCAGAGAGACACGCAGTCAGCTGGGCTGCGCCTCCTGGCACGCGCGAGCAATGACGTGGATTTTAATTTCATCCATTGCAGTGCGAAATCTTTGCGAACTCACTGAATTCAACTACACCACTGCAGTGAGTCTGGACTGTTTCTCACCGTCTGTAACAAGGTAATAACTTTCATTCATTACAATTAGACATAATATCAGAACGCCGCTGTTTTACGTCAACTTTAACAATGAAAACTCTCTTATTTTGCCCTTACCATCTAGCTGTCAAAACTTGCCTTCATGCGTTAGTGGCATTGATTGCTGATCATACGTATATTTTTATTCAGTGTCCAGGAAGGAGCAGCACATCAACATGATTAAAGCCAAAGTTGAAAACATTAAAGACAAAATTGATGGCAATGAGCTTGATTTGAGTCTCAGTAACCTTACAGAAGTGCCAGTCAAGGAGCTGGTAAGTAGTAACTTTCCAATTTTCTTGTGTTCTACCTTTATCTTGTTTTATTATTGTTATTATTATTATTATTATTATTATTATAGAAAGGTTTAATCCTCCTCTTTAGCTTCATTGCATTCATTTAGCCTACCCGTGGGCAAAGTGTGTAAAAACATTGAAAACTGAAATCATTGGTTTCTGTTCAGGCTGCCTTTCCGAAGGCAACGTTTTTGGATCTGTCCTGTAATAATCTAACGACCCTGACTGTAAGTAACAACTGTAAATAAGTAAATGAAACAACAACTGGATTTTTAACTGAACTTTTTAATGATTTGTGCTGTTTTTATTACTTCACCAGCCTGAATTCTGTAGCTTGACTCACCTGATCAAAATTGACCTGAGCAAGAACCAGCTCATCTGCTTGCCAGAAGAAATTGGACAACTCCTTAATCTCCAGCACTTGGATTTATACAACAATAAACTGAAACAGCTTCCCGTCGGCTTCTCACAACTCAAGGTGCGTTCGGGATGTCATGGATGCAAACGTCTTCTGTAATATTAGATAATGCCGTTTGAAGTCTTATATTATACTTCTCAGTATCATTTGGTAATGGAGGGAATTTGGTTGTTGTAGAGTCTGAAATGGCTGGATCTGAAGGATAACCCCTTGGAGTCGACACTGGCCAAGGCTGCAGGCGATTGCTTGGATGAGAAGCAATGCAAACAGTGTGCATCCAGGGTGAGTAAAGTGCTCAGATGCGAAAATGTTAGAGATTAGTTTTTACAGTATGAAATAAGCTTATATACCACATAGTCAAAGTTTTGCAACAATTCCAAATGAACAAATTATTATGCATTACTACTATATTCACAAATTATGTGATTTTTTTTGTTTTTGTTTTTTTGTCTATGTCCAGGTTCTCCAGCACATGAAGGTACTGCAGGAAGAAGCAGAAAAGGAACGAGAGCGCCGATTGTTGAAAGAGAGAGGTAGGGAGTCCAATACATCTATATATTTAAATTGTGCTGTCAAATTGATTAATCACATCCAAAATAAAAGTCTGTGTTTACATAATATATGTGTGTGTACTGTAAATAATGTATATATTCACTCATTCATGTGTGTGTATATATGTAAATATAACACATTCTTTTAATATATACATGCATGTGTGTGTATGTATACATACATAATAATTATACACTGTATTACACCCATATTTTGGATGTGATTAATCGATTTGACAGCACTAGTTTAAATGCATTTTGTAGTCTTTTTTGTCTTCCTCTCAGTTTTAATATGTTCCTCCATTACAAATTATATTATGATCATTCTAATTTGAGCATACCATTAAAGTCGCCATGAAATCAAAATGAACTGTTCTATTGGAATATTGGAATATTACAGCATTTATTATAAATGATTTATCCGTGCACATTTATTTTTTTTCATTCATGTGCTCTCATAATCTTTAATCAAAATAACTTGGTAACACTTTACAATAAGGTTTCATTAGTTAACATTAGTTAATGTGTTAACTAACCATGAGCAGTTCATTTGTTACTGTATTTGTTAATCTTTGTTAACTAGTTAATAAAAAATACAGCTCTCCTCTCCTCTGATGACGTCTTTACTGGCATGAGGGTGGGACAACCTGCCACTCACATGAGATCACAGTAATAGAAAACCACAACCATCCAATCGATTCACACTGGACAAAATTCAAGTCTGTCTTGCTCTTTTTATACCCAATCATGTTGCCAATTGACCTAATAAGTTGCACATTGGTCGTCCAGCTGTTCCTTATATGTACATTTGACTTTTCTGGCCTCTTATTGCTACCTGTCCCAACTTTTTTGAATGTGTAGCTCTCATGAAATCCAAAATGAGTCAATATTTGGCATGACATTTCAAAATGTCTCACTTTCAACATTTGATATGTTATCTATATTCTATTGTGAATAAAATATAAGTTTACGAGATTTGTAAATTATTGCATTCCTTTTTTATTCACAATTTGTACAGTGCCCCAACGTTTTTGGAATCGGGTTTATATATATATATTGGTATTACTCTTAATTAATCTTATATATTAAAAAGTTATAATATTAATC
>JAGHMJ010001157.1:0-27056 GCA_018749465.1 Paracanthobrama guichenoti
CTGAATCTTATTAAACAGAACAAAACAACAATGCAGAAAAAGGAACATCTGAGCCTAGTGGCTTAATAAATGATGGTTTTGTTGATATTTGTGAAGTTTAAGCTAATAATCATACGTCTCTTCCTTCTTTCTCCACAGAATGCTGCGATTTGATTCGCTGTTGTCTGCAGGTCGACCCAAAGAAGAGGATTGAACTAAAGAAAGTCGGTCTCCACAACTGGTTTAAGGTATTAATCACATTTTGAAGATTTTCACACTAGCTTTAATTACACTACTTTTCGATATGTGCTGCAAATCTCATATAGTCAGATGACAAATTTCAGTGCTGTTTTTTACTCATGCGTTTAAATTTCCATTTCTTTTAACTTTATATATGTTGCCTCTTTTTATTTGTATCTATATATTGTTTGTGTAATGTATTTGAACAATAACCTGATTTCTGTTTTTGTTTCAAATTACAGACAAGTAATGAGGAGGGGGGAAATAGAAGAAAGTAGTGGCGGGGTCCTGGCAGCAGCATGCACTCCCTCCCTTCCAGTCCTTTTTTTCTTAACGTGTCACTCCGCTGTCGCCATCTTGTGACTGAAAAACACTTAACCACCACAGAAGAAGACTTAAAGGTGTTCACCCAAAAATGAAAATTAGCCCGTCCTCGAGTCATCCTAGGTGTATATGACATTCTTCTTTCAGACTAATAAAATCTGAGTTATATTTAAAAAGTTCTGGCTAATCCTGTTACCAGTGGTGGTGCAGCAGGAAAGAGTAGATTCAAGCCTTCCACAAAGACAGGTTTATTTACAAGATAGAGACTGAACACCAAACACACGTAAACATAACAATAAAATAGACAAGGAGTGCTGGGAGTGAGTTCCATATAAAGGGAGTGTAGATGATGAGGACCAGGTGCAGGGAATCCAGGAGAGTGGGAAAGATGACAAGGAAGTGAGTTCAGATGAGAAACAGGGAGGATCACGGACAGGCGTGACATGTAACAAATCCAAGCTTTATAATGGCAGTAGTAGCTCTGTTTTTGAAGACCATAAAAATGCATCAGTCCGTCAAATAACTGCTCCACACGACTCTGGAGGGTTAGTAAAGGCCTTCAGAAGAGAATCGATTAGCTTGTGTGAGAAAAATATCCATATTTAAAACTTTATAAAGTTTCAGCGATATAAAGCTTGGATTAGCCAGAACATTTTTAATATAACTGATTGTATTCGTCTGAAAGTAGAATGTCATATACACCTAGGATGACTTGAGGGTGAGTAAATCATGGGCTAATTTTCATTTTTGGGTGAACTATCCCTTTCAGCATTAATTTCAACATATATGGTAAAAAAAAAATAATCTTTTCTGCAATAAAGGCTTAAAGCACTGTTTGGAACTGTTTTTCTTCACGGAAGAGCTAATAAAACATTTAAACTCAAGACAATATTTTGTGTCTAATTTACTTAAGACAAGCAGCCATGTAATAAGTGGGATAATGTACACCCAGCTGGTTGTTATCGCAGAATAAACCCTCAGCTGTTAAGGGATTCAATTTCCAATTCAATTGTACAGCCGAATCAAATTCTGTTGCATTATTTTCCTGTTAACACTGTGAAGCTGCTTTGAAAAAATTGGTGTTGTAAAAAGCACTATATAAATAAAAGTTGACTTGATGTAAGGCTCGGTGCTGGATTTTAAACACCTGTGGCAATGGGTCTGATTGAAACACCTCAATTCAGTAAATAAGAGGTGTGTCCCAAAACTTTTGTCCAGTTTTTAAAAATTTTAAAAATTGTTTATAAAAAAATAAAATCTATATATTTTTAAAAGGTGCATGAATTGAAATGATATTCTCTACAACAACAGTATAATTTATAACCGCTGAAAGAAAAGGATTTTGCTGGATCTTTAAATGTACACTCTCCCAGAAGAAACCAATGAGAGCAGTGATAAAGATGACATGAGTTCAGTCAGAGGTCAGTGGGAGATAAAGGGTCTGTCCACTCTAAAGAAAAGAATACATCTTTTTAAAATGTACTTTAAAACACACATGCTCATTTTATAGAAACACATTTTTGAATCCACAATTTTCAAGAAATGTTTTGTTCAAAGTATTTTTTAAATATGTATATTTTATTATAAATTATCAGTAAGTTTTGAGGAGTCATCATGTGACATTTTAAAACAAGAATTAACCCTCTCCTGACCATAACCTTACCTTATTTGATATTTCAACAAAAATACATCAAATGTGAAGTGTCAGTTTTTTACTGTAAAATATACAATGACTAGTTCTTTTCACTTCCAAAAACTGTAAATGTAGCAGTAGTTTACAGTAAAATTAAATATACAGTACAGTCTTTTACTGTTCAAATCATGATAATTTGTATTTTCTAGAGAGTATTGTCAGCCATTTAACGCTGAACATTAATGAGATGCGTTCAACAGTTACATTAGGGTAAAATACTACAGAAATTTAACAAAGTAATCAAATGTAAAATTAAACTGCATAGTTTTTACTGTAAGAATGAAATATAGATTAATCCTATTAAAGTTATAAAAGTTGGCTCATATGACTAACACACTCTTTAAATAACACACAAAATACTGCAGTATCGTTACTGCAGTATATTTAGAGCAGGGGTCCATTCTTCGTGCGTCGCTAACTCAGTTAGCTGGATTTGATTGTTGACGATTTGGCATGATCTCGGATTGTTTGGTTCTTCAAAGCTCATCCTGGACTTGCTGTCATAGCAACAGGTCCGTAAGCTTAAACCTGCTCGGAGCAGCTTATTTCATGTAAACAGGATTAGATTGCATCTTGAGGTGATTCTTAAAATCTGTCCCAGCCACTGCTACTTTATTACAAGAGTTCATTACTGAACCAGGGCAATAATCATTTCAAATAATAATAATAACAATATATTAATAAATAAATGTATTTGAAAATAATATTACAATGTTGTGTTAATACTATAGACACAGCCACGTGACTGAGAGATTTTTTTGTGATGGAGTAATTACTTTATAATTGTATTGGAGTCTTACACATGCTGTAATGTTACTCTGAGCCATGCATTAATTTGAGTGATGACAGATATTATGGCTTGATGCTGCGCAGGAGATTCAGAGAACTTGATCCTTAAGAAACTTTAATTAATGCTGTCACATAACAAATCTGCTTCCCAACCAATCCCAAAGGGGTTGCACATGGGCTGATATCTGAGGCCCACCTGGGCTACCCAACTGGGACCCAGCTAATTTTGTTTCCATGGAGGCCCCACATGGGTTAGCCCAGATGGGTTGATGATGGGTCTCTTGATGGGCTCATACCAGGCCCACATGGGTAACCCAGGTAGAACCCATTTGGGGCCTACATGGGTCTGCCCATATGGGTTGATGACGAGGACCCAGTTAGGTGTTATGGGCCACAACAGGTATATATATGGGCTAGCATAGTTTCTGTTTGGGTTACCGTATTTTACAGTAAACCCACTAAATCCCAGCCTCAGCCCATTCAGATGTACCGGTAGCCTACTTAGGTAGAAGCCCATACATAGGAGTCTGACAAAAAAAAGCTTATTTTAAAGAAAAATGTCAGAGAGAGAGAGAGGCACTCCGTGGCAGCCCTCTTGTGAAGCCCTCACCGATCAAGTACACCGACAAGGCACTTGAGTATTGCTTTCCTTTCCCTTTTCCCCCCTTTGTGTTCAGCTTGTTTTCATCTGTCTTTTTCTCTGACCTGTATTCACTATGTGCTTTTAAATCTCTACTATAACACTCGTAAATCACGCTCTGTACATTTAAGGCACCGCAATCCTAATAATCTGCGTAGTCTATAGGTCCTCTGCTACTTTACCGTCCATTCCATTTGGTCTCTGGAAATGCCAGTCTGCTGTAAACAAAGCAGCAGACTTTATTTCATCCATCGCGATTCATTCACCTCTCAGCCTCATGGCCCTAACTGAAACTTGGATCAAACCAGAGAACTGCCATTCTTGCGACACTCTCTACTAATTTCATTTTTTCACACACCCCTCGCCCGATTGGGAGGGGTGGAGGTACTGGTTTGCTTATCTCAAATGAATGGAAATTGAATCCCTTAACATCCTTTTCTGGCAACAGTTAATTTGAACCAATATACCTAAATCGCTTGTTCACACTTACCATTGCGTTCTGCAAGTGAACGGCGCCTCGTGATGCCATCCCAAAGAGGCATGAAATCACTCTCAAGGACCTTTTCCTGGACTGTTCCCACCTGGTGGAACGACCCGCCTATCTCAATGCGAGCTGCCGAGTCTGTAGCCATTTTCAAAAAATATCTTAAGACACATCTTTTCCAGCAGCAGCTGACCAATAAAGACTAGCACTTAACTATTCTATTAATTTTTCTGTTTGTTTGTTTATTTTAAAAAGTGTGTACTGCGCTAGATTAACTGAGACTTGTTACAGCACTTGCATGCTGTTGCCCCTTGTTTGTTTAGTTGCTTCTTTTGCTCTCCTCAATTGTAAGTCGCTTTGGATAAAAGCATCTGCTAAATTATTAAATGTCAAATGTAAATGTTATCAGGTTGCTTTGAATGCACACTACTTTTGCTTACATGCATGCATTACCTTACAACTGTTCTTTCTGATCTTTTACTGTGAGCTGGACGAATCAAAGAGTTCTTCTGAAATTAGTGAGGGTGCTCTAGTAAAGTGCAAATGTAATGTGTTAGCAACAGCTCTACCATAACAAGAATAGCAATGTACAGTGAGACATTTAGTCATTACTTTTACAAATAATTGAAATGGAATTAAAAAAAAATATACTGACAAATATTTTTCTAGTGTCTAGTCTGCTGCATTTACATTTGCTTGCGTCTATTTTGACTTGCCATATTTTTGTCCTGTGCTAGTATCCCTACTGTATGTCAAATGCAATTTCAAGAATGAATCCTGCATTTATATGTAGATGTCACTTCCAAAACTTTGCAACATGTAATTGGCCATCGGTCCTCTTGGCAGTATGAAAAATAATACTTTTATTTAATGGATTATAGCTGTATAGCCTCGAAAGAGAGCTCACTTTACAGTCACCGAAAAGCTGTCACTCAGTTTGCGATCTCATAACGTTTCATTAAAATCTTGTCTACACACACTGTATAATGAATCTCTTACTTACATCCAGTGCAAGTTACTGTAGGATTTGCGAGAGCGAGCAGAACTCATCACTGAACAAAAACTTAAACACCACTGATTGGACATTGCGTTCAAGAGATCAACAAACATGCCTGTGATTGGCTAAATTTCTCACTGCTGCAAAAACACGCTATAAATAGGAATATTTCACATTCTCCAGAACGCAAACTCAAAAACGCTATGCTGTTGTGTTTGCCAAAACTGTTTCGCCAATAATATTACATTACAGTTTCAACTGAAAGTGCTCTTGTGAGACTTTGTGATGTTTTTTTTTTACCCATGTTTTATTTTTTTTTAACAAAAAATGATTTGTGATCAAACATTAATTGGCAGACCCCCTGCAGTACTGCTGCAGACCCCCGGTTGAAAACCCTTGGTCTAACTGATCCCTGATTTCAATTAATTTATCGTCAACATGGGATTGAGAAGTGCGCCAATAGCAAGACTGGAAAACCTAAACTTTAGAGTTATAAATTACAGACTTGGTTGGCATCAAGTGAAGTGATGTCATAATGTAACCAGTAATCACATCCCCTTAGCAGTTTACATGAATGCACTCCATTACCATACATTCTTCTTGGACGACTAGAATGTATGGTAGGTGTCAAAGGCACTGTATTACAATGGTTTGCTTCTTACTTTGTGAATAGGACTTTTTCCTCAAATTTAGGTAACTTTTCCTCATCATCTGCACCTCTTTTGTGTGGTGTGCCCCAGGGATCCGTTTTGGGACCTTTATTGTTTTCCCTTTATATGCTTCCCTTGGCCCTCATTTTTCAGAAATACATTTCATATCACTGTTATGCAGACAATTCCCAGTTTTACCTACCAGTAAGGCTGGACACCACTGGTTCATCTGATGTGTTACTGAAATGTGTAAATGATATCAAGAGGTGGATGGCAATTTTTTTTTTTTTTTTTTTTTTTGCAGCTAAATGAGGATAAAACAGAGGTTTTAATTCTAGGTTGTCCTGCAAATTCCTCCCCTGCTCTGAAAACCCAGTTAGGTCCTTTGTCAACAAATGTACACAAAAAAAAGTCTTGGAGTGATCTTTGACTCTTCACTATTTTTTGATAAACAAATTAGTGCTGTTATTAGAGGAAGCTTTTTCCATTTAAGATCTATTGCAAAATCGAAGCATCTCCTTTTAAGCAAAGATTTAGAAGTTATTATTCATGCTCTTGTAACATCACGATTAGATTATTGCAACTCTCTTTATTCTGGTCTCCCTCAGTCTTCATTATCATGATTGCAAGTTGTTCAAAATGCAGCTGCAAGACTTCTGACTGGGGCTACATCTCCCCTATTTTAGCATCTCTTCACTGGCTTCCCATTAAATTTAGAGTTGATTTTAAAATCTTTATGTTTGTATATAAGGCGTTGTCTGGCCATGCACCGAGGTATATAAGTGATCTTGTGCCATACTGTCCCACTAGGGCACTTAGATCTTCTACTCACTTGCTCTTAACCGTGCCTTGGTGTCGCTGTAAATCAAAGGGTGATCGGGCCTTTTCTGTGGCTGGGCCCAAGCTTTGGAATGGTCTCCCGTATCATGTGAGGTCTGCTCCTTCATTGGACATTTTTAAATCTACTCTTAAATCATATTTTTATTCTTTAGCGTTTGGAAACCTGTAATTATTTTTGTGTAGATCGATCTGCTTTGTACTTTGTACAGCACTTTGGATCAATTCATATTGTTTAAATGTGCTTTATAAATAAATGTTGTTGTTACCAACATTTACCATGTTAAACATAATTTTAGTTCTCTGTCAGAGAGAATGCATTCATTCATTTTGTGTCCGGGTTTGTTAAAATATTCTGGGGATTCTGTGTTCTTTATTTCACATAATAAACATAGTTTACAAAGCCAAGCATATTGCAAGGTACAGGAGATAAAAAGTACCACAAGATAATTTGAAGTATATGCATAGCTAGAATAACAGTAGGCTACTTTTAACAGGAAGACAATATGTATGTAATATTATATGCACA
This sequence comes from Paracanthobrama guichenoti, assembly GCA_018749465.1. Lineage (NCBI taxonomy): Eukaryota > Metazoa > Chordata > Actinopteri > Cypriniformes > Gobionidae > Paracanthobrama > Paracanthobrama guichenoti. The sequence continues at coordinate 7,163 of JAGHMJ010001157.1, forward strand.
AGCTTAGAGTCTGAAATTACTCAACTTTCCACTCTCGAAATATGAAACCAAGAAAGAGAGAAATAGATACGAGATAAACCACAAAGAAAAGCCTGTTAATGCATTTGACCACTCCTAACCAGTATTTCTGACCAGTTTGGGCTTTTAAAGTATGGGGAACAAGAGTCTGTTTGATAGTCTGAAGCTCTTCCAGGATCTGCTGCAATAAGTGCATGTCATTTATTTTTTCTTTGCTGCATATTTCCTTCAACATCAGAGACTCTAGAGGAGCCTCCACTCCAGAAAAACAGATGTGATCACTGCTGCCTCCTTTGCATTTATCTGAAAGAAAAACACAGTCCTATGGCTATGACAGTAAAGTCAATACAGTATCCTGTGAAAGATGTGCATACCTGTTGCAAGATGTGCATCTTCAGGTCTCTGAACCCACTTAGTGTCTTGTTCAGAGCTCATATTTATTAAGTATATCACCAAAATTGTCTCCAGAAGACTCAACAACATGAAGGAAAAGATGACAATGACATACGTAGCTGCACAGAACAAAAGAGGAGGTTATATGAAACTACAAAGACAATCTAAACGTATCTATGATATATGAAAAGACACTTCTGTATTAAGGAAGATTTCCGAGAATTTCATTACCAATCAGAGGACATCTGTGAGATTTGGATGGCAGGATGTCATTTAAGATGAGCAAAAGTACAGAGATCCCCAGTAGCACAGTCACTTTGAAGCACAGTTTCTCCCTCTATCTGGTATGAAAAAGAAGCTAGGTCCAAAATGAGGAAAAACAATATAGGTAGCTGGAAATTGATAAAATGCATCAGGGGCATCCTTCTGACTGAAATCTAAAGAGGGAAGAGACAACAGAGAGGTGAAACATCTGAAGCTATAATCTCTGGAATGGAAGAAGAAATATGCTGAACTGTCGAAATTAGTATTTGTACCGTGTACTTTATCCTGTCAAATGTTTGGCCCTCATAACTATCTTTCTCCATCGAGACGGATATGTTCAAGAATTCCCATTCTCCTTGGGTTAATATGCTTTCCCGAGCTACCTGTGTCGCCTTTGATGAATTGGAAGCAGGAACCAGCTTTATTTCTTTATCTGTTTCACATAAGGGAAAGCAGCTTAGTATATGTGACAATAAATGCTTGTAGGGATTTTTTGAAGATGGATTTGGGATACATTAGTTTGGGACACTTTTTGCCATTGAGATGACTGTAAAATGTGTCCCAATCAACCCAACCAGAATTCACCCTATAAAGACCTTATTCACAGCAGCGCCATCTTTGATTTTTAATGGGAGTGAAAACGAGGCTGTGCGGGATGGACATACACCTCTTCAGTGGGTTGTACTGTTATTTAATGTATTTTGGGATCGTTCTGCTGTCGAAAAACTGCAAAAATATCTTTCCAATAAATGTCAGTAGATAAACTCCAGACAACATGAGCTGTGGAAAATTATAAATGATCTAGGGGTTTTATACAGCTTTTTATAGTTGTTGTCCATGTTTCTCTCTGTTTTTGTAAAGTACTCTTAGGTTGTGATCATTTGACTAATACGGCTGTCCATCATATTCATGACGTCATGACTGGCATTCGATCAATCCGTGGACGTACCGGCAGGTTAAAAGCCCCATTTGCAGTGAATAGGCAGTGAGCAGATCAGTGCTAAACCTCACTCAATTCCCCACACTGATAATCAGAGACAAACGCGGTGTGTTGTAGCTAACGATTTTGAGCCCTTTATTTAACTTTAAGTTGTTGAGAATCCTTTTGTTTTGTACAATCCATTTTCTTTGTGGTACACTCTTAGAATAAAAGGTACAGTGCTGTCACTGGGGCGGTACCCTCAAGTACAGAAGTGAAAAGGTACATCTTTGTACCATACTCATCCCTAAATGGTACATAAGTGAAAAGGTACATCTTTGTACCATACTCATCCCTAAATGGTACATATCAGTACTTTAAGAGTGCGTATTAGTACCTCAAAGGTACATATCAGTACTTTAAGAGTGCGTATTAGTACCTTAAAGGTACATATTAGTACCTTTTTGGTTTTGTACCGCGAAGGTACATATATATATAAGCGAAGAGAATATTTTTTGTGCACATAAAAATAACGACTTTATTCAACAATTTCGTTCTAGCCTGTGTCAGTCTCCTACAAAGTTTTTTAAATATAGAGAAATGAAGTGAAAATTATTTTTGGCACTAAAGAAAAATAATTTTGATAATTTTGACCCATACAATGTATTGTTGGCTATTGCCACAAATATACCTGTGCGACTTCATTTTTGGGTGAACTATCCCTTTAAATGTTGCGCTATCATCCCTTTTACATCTTTAAGCACGTAAGAATGCCATTGAAGAAACACGCTGAGTCTATCCCTCACAGCCCCACTTTCATACCTGTCATGGTGCTGCTCTGAAAAAAAGTCTATAGGAATGCACAAAAACTGTCAATAAGGAAGATTAATATTATAACTTTTTAATATATAAGATTAATTAAGAGTAATACCAATATATATATATATATAAACCGATTCCAAAAACGTTGGGACACTGTACAAATTGTGAATAAAAAGGAATGCAATAATTTACAAATCTCGTAAACTTATATTTTATTCACAATAGAATATAGATAACATATCAAATGTTGAAAGTGAGACATTTTGAAATGTCATGCCAAATATTGACTCATTTTGGATTTCATGAGAGCTACACATTCAAAAAAGTTGGGACAGGTAGCAATAAGAGGCCGGAAAAGTCAAATGTACATATAAGGAACAGCTGGACGACCAATGTGCAACTTATTAGGTCAATTGGCAACATGATTGGGTATAAAAAGAGCAAGACAGACTTGAATTTTGTCCAGTGTGAATCGATTGGATGGTTGTGGTTTTCTATTACTGTGATCTCATGTGAGTGGCAGGTTGTCCCACCCTCATGCCAGTAAAGACGTCATCAGAGGAGAGGAGAGCTGTATTTTTTATGAACTAGTTAACAAAGATTAACAAATACAGTAACAAATGAACTGCTCATGGTTAGTTAACACATTAACTAATGTTAACTAATGAAACCTTATTGTAAAGTGTTACCAAGTTATTTTGATTAAAGATTATGAGAGCACATGAATGAAAAAAATAAATGTGCACGGATAAATCATTTATAATAAATGCTGTAATATTCCAATATTCCAATAGAACAGTTCATTTTGATTTCATGGCGACTTTAATGGTATGCTCAAATTAGAATGATCATAATATAATTTGTAATGGAGGAACATATTAAAACTGAGAGGAAGACAAAAAAGACTACAAAATGCATTTAAACTAGTGCTGTCAAATCGATTAATCACATCCAAAATATGGGTGTAATACAGTGTATAATTATTATGTATGTATACATACACACACATGCATGTATATATTAAAAGAATGTGTTATATTTACATATATACACACACATGAATGAGTGAATATATACATTATTTACAGTACACACACATATATTATGTAAACACAGACTTTTATTTTGGATGTGATTAATCAATTTGACAGCACAATTTAAATATATAGATGTATTGGACTCCCTACCTCTCTCTTTCAACAATCGGCGCTCTCGTTCCTTTTCTGCTTCTTCCTGCAGTACCTTCATGTGCTGGAGAACCTGGACATAGACAAAAAAAAAAAACACATAATTTGTGAATATAGTAGTAATGCATAATAATTTGTTCATTTGGAATTGTTGCAAAACTTTGACTATGTGGTATATAAGCTTATTTCATACTGTAAAAACTAATCTCTAACATTTTCGCATCTGAGCACTTTACTCACCCTGGATGCACACTGTTTGCATTGCTTCTCATCCAAGCAATCGCCTGCAGCCTTGGCCAGTGTCGACTCCAAGGGGTTATCCTTCAGATCCAGCCATTTCAGACTCTACAACAACCAAATTCCCTCCATTACCAAATGATACTGAGAAGTATAATATAAGACTTCAAACGGCATTATCTAATATTACAGAAGACGTTTGCATCCATGACATCCCGAACGCACCTTGAGTTGTGAGAAGCCGACGGGAAGCTGTTTCAGTTTATTGTTGTATAAATCCAAGTGCTGGAGATTAAGGAGTTGTCCAATTTCTTCTGGCAAGCAGATGAGCTGGTTCTTGCTCAGGTCAATTTTGATCAGGTGAGTCAAGCTACAGAATTCAGGCTGGTGAAGTAATAAAAACAGCACAAATCATTAAAAAGTTCAGTTAAAAATCCAGTTGTTGTTTCATTTACTTATTTACAGTTGTTACTTACAGTCAGGGTCGTTAGATTATTACAGGACAGATCCAAAAACGTTGCCTTCGGAAAGGCAGCCTGAACAGAAACCAATGATTTCAGTTTTCAATGTTTTTACACACTTTGCCCACGGGTAGGCTAAATGAATGCAATGAAGCTAAAGAGGAGGATTAAACCTTTCTATAATAATAATAATAATAATAATAATAATAATAATAATAACAATAATAAAAAAAACAAGATAAAGGTAGAACACAAGAAAATTGGAAAGTTACTACTTACCAGCTCCTTGACTGGCACTTCTGTAAGGTTACTGAGACTCAAATCAAGCTCATTGCCATCAATTTTGTCTTTAATGTTTTCAACTTTGGCTTTAATCATGTTGATGTGCTGCTCCTTCCTGGACACTGAATAAAAATATACGTATGATCAGCAATCAATGCCACTAACGCATGAAGGCAAGTTTTGACAGCTAGATGGTAAGGGCAAAATAAGAGAGTTTTCATTGTTAAAGTTGACGTAAAACAGCGGCGTTCTGATATTATGTCTAATTGTAATGAATGAAAGTTATTACCTTGTTACAGACGGTGAGAAACAGTCCAGACTCACTGCAGTGGTGTAGTTGAATTCAGTGAGTTCGCAAAGATTTCGCACTGCAATGGATGAAATTAAAATCCACGTCATTGCTCGCGCGTGCCAGGAGGCGCAGCCCAGCTGACTGCGTGTCTCTCTGGATGAGCGCCCGCTGTGAGCGCCATCTAGCGTCTGGAGGTCATTGACACTCGCGCTTGTTTGTAAACCTACTTGGACTTTGGGAGAATGGGAAAGAATATAGAGGAAACTAGCGATTCAAACGTTGGAGAAATTAAATGCTTTAATGTTTTTTAAATAAGTCTCTCATGCTCTCCAAGGCTGCGCTTATCTGATTTAAAATACAGTAAAAACAGTAGGCTAATATTGTGAAATATAATTACAATTTAAAATGTGTTTGCTGCTTCATATATATATATATATATATATATATATATATATATATATATATATATATATATATATATATATATATATAAGAGTTAAGAAGCAAAAAGCTCAAAAAGCTACTTTGGTCAAAAATGAGATAACAGTAGGGGAGACCGGGATGGTTGTAACATTTCTGACCTTTCTGTCTATATCTTAGAGTACTTTTAAGCCAGTGTGTTCAAAATGTGATTCAAACTAGTTACAAGTGTCCGCTATTAAATGAGATAGCTCTTATCTTTGTAACACAAACAGAAAACGCATAGTTTAGTTTCAAACACGAGGAGTGAAATGTTACAATTCACCCCATAGTCTGGGTTAGTTGTAACATACCCTGAGGTGAGATGTAACATTATGATATCCACCGGGGTGATATGTAACATAATGAAATAAGGATTATGACAAAACAAAAAAATAATATATATATATATATATATATATATATATATATATATATATATATATATATATATATATATATATATATATATATATAATATATTTTATTAAGCTTTTTATTCAACACTGACTGACAATATAACTGTCAGTCATCTCAGTCATAGTAATTGACCATAATAAATTGAACTTGAACACAAACATTGTAAGCATGTTTGTTGTGTGTGTGTGTGTGTGAGAAAGAGAGAGAGAGAGAGAGAGAGAGAGAGAGAGAGAGAGAGAGAGAGAGAGAGAGAGAGAGAGAGAGAGAGAGAGAGAGAGAGAGTTACTCTCTGTCATATTGGCCGTAATAAAATTTAAATTGAAAACATTTGAACATGGTGTTTGTGTGTGTGTGTGTGTGTGTGTGTGTGTGTGTGTGTGTGTGTGTGTGTGTGTGTGTGTGTGTGTGTGTGTGTGTGTGTCTTTCTTGGGGTAGGTTGTAATGTTTAATTATTGTTACAACTAACCCAGAGTCATGTAGCCACGAACTAGCTCACCGTACAGCTAACAGCTAAAACAGTAGCACTAACAACTTGCATGAAAAATATCTACACAGACACACAATAAACATAATTTAATTTTGATGAGTTTAACTACAAAGTAGAAATTCCCATAACAAAAATAAACAAAGTAAAAAAAGTTACTTTCTTACATCAAAATTGTTTTTTTTTTCACTTTAACATCTGCTATGTCTGCCACAGAGCTCTACTTTATCACATGTGGAATAAGAACTAAACTGAGCATGTGCAAAGTGAATCCGGTGATTTGTAACTAGTTCCTGATTGGACAGATTAGAGTTGTTACAACTGACCCGTGTTACAACCATCCCCGGTCTCCCCTACTGAGTGAATGCTCTTCGCATATTGTATACATTCCTAAAATACTTTCACTTCTAGGGTGACCAAACGTCCTGTTTTCCCAGGACATGTTTTCAAATTCTGTCCTGGCCGTCCTGGCTGTTTTTAATAAAGTGATGAAGATGTCCTGGTTTTTATTATTTTTCATTGGGCCATTAAATTGACCGGCAATTGAGAGGGCAATCTACAAGTATTTCATTGCCAGGCCGAGTGTCCTGGTTTTCGGTAATCAAAATATGGTCACCCTAAACTACTCGATAATAATCGATAATGAAAATCATCGACAGTGATTCTCATTATCGATTAGTCTGTCCTCTGTGCACGATAAGCTTCCACCAGTCGTGCCAAATGACAACACTGAATAATTCATTTTTATGGACAAAATGTGCATCTAGAAATAGTGGAGTGGAAACAGAGTGAACTGATGCAGGAAAGGTACATGATCCAAGTGCCCAAAACATGAGGATTGTTTATTTTAAGCTTCAAGCATTAGTGTTTAACATACCCTGTCATGGGCTTTGACAAATGCATGTGCGTCCTCAGCAAGCCCTAACATAAATACAATAATCATAAAAAAGTTGTGACTGTTATTTTGTAATTCATATTCACTCTGGAAAAATGTTTTTGAACTTTTGAAATCCATACCTGTGGCTGTAAGAAATGAATTGCTTACATTTGATCTATTTTAATAATTTGAATTAATATACACATGATTATTAGCAAGGCAGCACAGTGGCTCAGTGGGTAGCACTGTCACCTCAGAGCGAGAAGGTCCTGATTCGAGCCTGAGCCAGGAGGCCTTTCTGTGTGGATTCTCCATGTTTTCCTCCAGGTACTCCAGTTTCACCCACAGTTCAGAGCAAAGACATGCAGCAGGAAAGCATCTGTATGCGAGCCAGTGATGGACTGGCCATCCGTCCAGGGGTTTTCCTGCCTGTGTCCCGAGAGGATGGGACAGGCTCCAGCTACCTCACAACCATAAAAAAAAAAGAAGAAAATTGACATTTTGATCATTCAGAAATAACATTTTCAAAATGATAGAAGGGATTGTTCCTCTAACGTTCACATAAACCAAGAAACAACATGCTTAATACATTAATAACATTTACGTTTTGAACGTTTAAAAGTTATAACATTTTCATAACTTAACGGGAGTTAGCAAAACATTGTAAGAACATATTTTTGTTATCTGGTGCCTTTCTGGGGCTTGAGAGTGGCAGTTGCGTAGCTGTCAATGGAGGGACAGAAATCTCTCAGGTTTCATTAAAAAGATTTGTGAACGAATGTCTGATGGTGAGAAATTAATGACAGCATTTTCATCTTTGGGTTAAACTAAGCCTGTCATTTTTCAGTTGAAATGGCTGATAATTTAGTATTAGCAGCATAAACTCATTAGGAGACCAAATGAACCCCTAATAACAAAATATCAATATCCAGGGCACCAAGACGCTGCCTATAAACACTTCAACACATTATAAATATCTCTGAGCTCGGTGGGAGTAATGTTGAGTCTATCAGAGAGAAGAGTTTATTACTATTATGGAGTATATGAATGATAAATCACAAGTATCAACAACATAAGACTACTTCTGAGACTTTTAACAGAGGTGGGGAGCATGTCTATATGGGCAATACGGCAGGACGCCCTAGCAACCACATAGCAACACGTGGGCAACCCAACTAACGTTATCTGTTCGTCTAAAGACCTCCTCAAGCCAACAGTAAGTTTGTCTTTCAAAAATGTAAATCTAGTTAAATATTATATTCGTACCTATCTCTGCTATTAGTTCCCGTGATCGGATTCTTATTGGTTTTATTTTATTTATGTCAAATATGTGAAAGTGGAGAATCCGCGCGCAACGGTACGTGAAAATAGAAGCGTTGTGGAAAATAATATTATATATAAATCATGGGAAAACTGTCCATTTGTTTGTGACTTGGCCTAGCCGAGGTCCGACCTCTGTATTTTTCCTAGGTGTAGGCATATATAATAAAGATAGTGAAATAATCGCCTAATATAGTTTAAACTCAGCACCAATATCTTCAGTTGGTTATTATCGCAGCGTCTGTCAGACTGTCACCGCTCGTCAATGTCAAAATATCTGAGATGACCAATCAAATCAAAGTAGGCGGGCTTTATGGTGTTCACAGAGTTCACAGTCAGTTTAACGGTCATAAGTTAACGTCCGAGATAAGATGTCAGTAGCAGCGAAACTATACATTTCATATTTGACAGCTGTTTTAGCACAGAACTGAAAAAATAATAAGGCAATCTAATAAAATGTTGTCTAATCTCGCCGTTTTGAATTGAAAATAGGCCTATAATTGAACACTTGCACTACTCTTTGTACCGACAAAGGAAACAGCGGTGAGAAAAAGTAAAGTAACGTTACACTCGTGATGTTTACTTTAGTACCCTTCACCAAAACCACACTACAGAAGAATCGTGTAAACGATTACTTGTGACATTAGAACACAATATATGGATAAAAGAACATATATACAACTAAATTAACGGTTCTCTAACTTCACTAAACATTTTCATTCAAATTCATGAATATTCTTATTAAACATGGACCTTTATTTTCATTAAATGACTTCTTTCTGTTATTGTAGGCTCATTTCGTAAATATAAGAAACTAGTTTAGATGCAAAATGGGATCTGACGCAGAAGCCCTGCCCACAGCTTCTCTGGAATGCCATCAAGATTGTGACGTCACAGTAGCAGGGATTAAAGTGCTTATACTTTGCTCAAGTGGCATCACTTGCTGTTCGTTACTGATTCTGTTGTTTCTTGTGTTTCTCACGTGACTCGAACTTTATTCGCAACAATTTGCTAGCATTTTGAATACATATTGTGCAATATACTTGCCAGTATTACACAACTTTTATCTGTACACAACTTAAATCATCACAGATAAATACAACCCGTTGATCTCGCTACAGATCTTGCGGTCTACACTAGCTAGCCTAGTTGAAACGTCAAAATGGTGCTATTGACTCTACTAGGGCTTTATGCTTATTTCCAGAGGGGAAGGAAAGAGGTCAACGACTCAGGTCAAGATGAACACGAGGACCAGAGCGCGATGATGTTCCACCTGTGGAGAGTAATGATGGTAAATAAGATGTTATGACAATATGTAACTCTTTTTGTTTATTGGAGTCTGCACTGACTCTACACTTATTTTAATGTTTAAAGGACAGTCAAAATGTGTACAGGCACATCTGAAGTTAATTTTGTCATGTCTGTAACTTAATGTGTCACTATACAACATGCAGTACATATATGCACAATCCCAAATTAAAAACTGAATTGTACTACAAAATTCAGACTTAAAAACTCGACAAATGATACAGGACATTACACGCCATCTTTAACTTCAGATCTTCATGAATTAATGCATTTACACAGAAATTAAAATGCCTTACCTCACTGTATGTTGCCTAACAAGGTGAATATGCACATGAATATTACTTGCAGTAATATGAGTATTTTATTAATACGGTAATGTTGATGTCATTGCCCTCTGTAGGTCAGGCGTCTTCTCAGGATAGCAGCGGACCTCCTGAAGTCTTCCATATTTCAGAGGAACCCGTCACTGCTGATCCTCGAATCGATGACTGGATTGACGACACCTTCCATGTTTTCAACTGTGCCATGTCAAAATGTAATGCTGACCCCTTGCAAACCCCTGTCCATGTTGCACCTGACACGAGTGTTGACGGCACCCAAGCTTCAGACGGTCTAGCAGAGGATAAGAGAACAATTATGGGTCAGTTTGCTAAGAAAACCTGAACATAACCCAACACACATGCACTCTTTAATCAGCAGTGTAATGGTTTATACTTTAAATTCATGCTTTCTTTAAGGGTAGGTGATAACACGGAAATGAACTTTTTTTGACATTCAACAAGATCATTTAAATGTGTGTATGTGTGTGTTGAATAGTACTTGAATAGTACTGTAGTGTGACAAATGAATTTTTAAAGGCACAAATATTCAAATTAGTAACTCAATATATGAATCAGAAAAATATTGCTGAAATAGTTTTAGATTAAGTAGGTGACGGTAATGTTGATGTCATTGCCCTCTGTAGGTCAGATGCCTTCTCAGGATAGCAGCGGACCTCCTGAAGTCTTCCATATTTCAGAGGAACCCGTCACTGCTGATCCTCGAATCGATGACTGGATTGACGACACCTTCCATGTTTTCAACTGGGCTACGTCAAAATTTAATGCTTACCCCTTGCAAACCCCTGTCCATGTTGCACCTGACACGAGTGTTGACGGCACCCAAGCTTCAGACGGTCTAGCAGAGGATAAGAGAACAATTATGGGTCAGTTTGCTAAGAAAACCTGAACATAACCCAACACACATGCACTCTTTAATCAGCAGTGTAATGGTTTATACTTTAAATTCATGCTTTCTTTAAGGGTAGGTGATAACACGGAAATGAACTTTTTTTGACATTCAACAAGATCATTTAAATGTGTGTATGTGTGTGTTGAATAGTACTTGAATAGTACTGTAGTGTGACAAATGAATTTTTAAAGGCACAAATATTCAAATTAGTAACTCAATATATGAATCAGAAAATATTGCTGAAATAGTTTTAGATTAAGTAGGTGACGGTAATGTTGATGTCATTGCCCTCTGTAGGTCAGATGCCTTCTCAGGATAGCAGCGGACCTCCTGAAGTCTTCCATATTTCAGAGGAACCCGTCACTGCTGATCCTCGAATCGATGACTGGATTGACGACACCTTCCATGTTTTCAACTGGGCTACGTCAAAATTTAATGCTTACCCCTTGCAAACCCCTGTCCATGTTGCACCTGACACGAGTGTTGACGGCACCCAAGCTTCAGACGGTCTAGCAGAGGATAAGAGAACAATTATGGGTCAGTTTGCTAAGAAAACCTGAACATAACCCAACACACATGCACTCTTTAATCAGCAGTGTAATGGTTTATACTTTAAATTCATGCTTTCTTTAAGGGTAGGTGATAACACGGAAATGAACTTTTTTTGACATTCAACAAGATCATTTAAATGTGTGTATGTGTGTGTTGAATAGTACTTGAATAGTACTGTAGTGTGACAAATGAATTTTTAAAGGCACAAATATTCAAATTAGTAACTCAATATATGAATCAGAAAAATATTGCTGAAATAGTTTTAGATTAAGTAGGTGACGGTAATGTTGATGTCATTGCCCTCTGTAGGTCAGATGCCTTCTCAGGATAGCAGCGGACCTCCTGAAGTCTTCCATATTTCAGAGGAACCCGTCACTGCTGATCCTCGAATCGATGACTGGATTGACGACACCTTCCATGTTTTCAACTGGGCTACGTCAAAATTTAATGCTTACCCCTTGCAAACCCCTGTCCATGTTGCACCTGACACGAGTGTTGACGGCACCCAAGCTTCAGACGGTCTAGCAGAGGATAAGAGAACAATTATGGGTCAGTTTGCTAAGAAAACCCGAACATAACCCAACACACATACACTCTTTAATCGGCACTGTAATGGTTTATACTTTAAATTCATGCTTTCTTTAAGGGTAGTTAACACGTACGTGAACTTTTTTGACATTCAACAAGATCATTTAAATGTGTGTATGTGTGTGTTGAATAGTACTTGAATAGTACTGTAGTGTGACAAATTTTTTAAAGGCACTTTCTTTAGTAACAGACATCAGTTCCTGCAGATATGAAATTGGCGTTGCACTGGGTAGAGGAGGCTTTGGGACCTCCTATGCAGCTTCCATACACCCGTTTGAAAGATGGCCTTCAGGTATTCATTTTTATTACTTACAATATCTATCTAAATGATTATTTTTGTCTTGTATTATACTCTTATCCAAGCACTCTTTGCTAAGAAAACCAACATAACCCAAGTGCATACACTCTCACTATCAGACAGTGTAATGGTTTATACTTTAAATTCAGCTCTTCTTTAAGGGTAGTTGTCAGACATGCTCTGCATGTTTAAATTCATGGAAATGTACATGTTTGTTCAGGTGAAATGATTGTAATTTGTGAACTTTGAACACATGTATTGTAAATAATTCTAACATACAGGTCAGACCTGTTTAAATCCATTTTCTGTGTTTTTTCATCAGGTGGCAGTGAAATTTGCCTTCAAACAGCATGCAAGATATGCCAGGATTGTAAGTAGGCTGTGCTCTCTCTGTTTTACCTCTCAGTCACTGTTTTCAATTTTATATATCTCATATTAACATTAATCACAGACTATAAATGATAAATTTAGATAACTATTTTTCAACCATCATAACAACTGTATTTCTTTTAGGGCGGTTTTTCCAGACCCATCCCGCTGGAAGTGGCTCTGCACATATTGGCCAATCGGGGGCCCAGTGTTCCTCACATCATCAAGCTCTTGGACTGGCAGGATGAGGTTGACCGATACATTATGGTGCTGGAGCGGCCCATGCCCTGTCAGGCATTGAATGACTTTTTACCATCCTACACGGGTCCCAAATTTGAGGATTCAGTACGCATTATTATGCAGCAGGCAACATTTGCGGCTCAGGCCTGCTGCCGGCGGGGACTGTTACATCGGGATATAAAGCTAGAAAACCTGCTGATTAACCCAGACACCTTTGAAGTCAAATTAATTGACTTTGGGTGTGGAGAATTCCTCAACACCACGGGTTACACCTCCTTTTCTGGTATGTATAATTTCTCAAAGCTGCAAGGTGTATCTCAAACTCTGGTGACGACTGAGAGCTGTTCACACAGGACTCATGAAGCATCATGGAATGGGATCCACTGTTGGGATTAGCATCAAATAATTTCTTGCATGATAATGGATATCTAGTCAAAATGTTGTGTTAATGGAAATGTAAAATTTTTTTCTCTCCAGGCACAAAAAAGTACTGCCCCCCCGAGTTCTGGACAAACGGCCACTATCACGGCAAACCAGCGACGGTGTGGTCACTCGCGTACTCTTGTTCTTTATGCTGTGCAAAAAATTTCCGAGTCATCAAGACCTGAAGAAGATAAATCAGAACACCTGGACCAGAAATGGCTTGTCAGAAGGTGAGATCTTCATTTCAGCAAAGGACAATTTTAATTCTGAATCTTATTAAACAGAACAAAACAACAATGCAGAAAAAGGAACATCTGAGCCTAGTGGCTTAATAAATGATGGTTTTGTTGATATTTGTGAAGTTTAAGCTAATAATCATACGTCTCTTCCTTCTTTCTCCACAGAATGCTGCGATTTGATTCGCTGTTGTCTGCAGGTCGACCCAAAGAAGAGGATTGAACTAAAGAAAGTCGGTCTCCACAACTGGTTTAAGGTATTAATCACATTTTGAAGATTTTCACACTAGCTTTAATTACACTACTTTTCGATATGTGCTGCAAATCTCATATAGTCAGATGACAAATTTCAGTGCTGTTTTTACTCATGCGTTTAAATTTCCATTTCTTTTAACTTTATATATGTTGCCTCTTTTTATTTGTATCTATATATTGTTTGTGTAATGTATTTGAACAATAACCTGATTTCTGTTTTTGTTTCAAATTACAGACAAGTAATGAGGAGGGGGAAATAGAAGAAAGTAGTGGCGGGTCCTGGCAGCAGCATGCACTCCTCCCCTTCCAGTCCTTTTTTTTAACGTGTCACCCGCTGTCGCCATCTTGTGACTGAAAAACACTTAACCACCACAGAAGAAGACTTAAAGGTGTTCACCCAAAAATGAAAATTAGCCCGTCCTCGAGTCATCCTAGGTGTATATGACATTCTTCTTTCAGACTAATAAAATCTGAGTTATATTTAAAAAGTTCTGGCTAATCCTGTTACCAGTGGTGGTGCAGCAGGAAAGAGTAGATTCAAGCCTTCCACAAAGACAGGTTTATTTACAAGATAGAGACTGAACACCAAACACACGTAAACATAACAATAAAATAGACAAGGAGTGCTGGGAGTGAGTTCCATATAAAGGAGTGTAGATGATGAGGACCAGGTGCAGGGAATCCAGGGAGAGTGGGAAAGATGACAAGGAAGTGAGTTCAGATGAGAAACAGGGAGGATCACGGACAGGCGTGACATGTAACAAATCCAAGCTTTATAATGGCAGTAGTAGCTCTGTTTTTGAAGACCATAAAAATGCATCAGTCCGTCAAATAACTGCTCCACACGACTCTGGAGGGTTAGTAAAGGCCTTCAGAAGAGAATCGATTAGCTTGTGTGAGAAAAATATCCATATTTAAAACTTTATAAAGTTTCGGGCGATATAAAGCTTGGATTAGCCAGAACATTTTTAATATAACTGATTGTATTCGTCTGAAAGTAGAATGTCATATACACCTAGGATGACTTGAGGGTGAGTAAATCATGGGCTAATTTTCATTTTTGGGTGAACTATCCCTTTCAGCATTAATTTCAACATATATGGTAAAAAAAAAATAATAATCTTTTCTGCAATAAAGGCTTAAAGCACTGTTTGGAACTGTTTTTCTTCACGGAAGAGCTAATAAAACATTTAAACTCAAGACAATATTTTGTGTCTAATTTACTTAAGACAAGCAGCCATGTAATAAGTGGGATAATGTACACCCAGCTGGTTGTTATCGCAGAATAAACCCTCAGCTGTTAAGGGATTCAATTTCCAATTCAATTGTACAGCCGAATCAAATTCTGTTGCATTATTTTCCTGTTAACACTGTGAAGCTGCTTTGAAAAAATTGGTGTTGTAAAAAGCACTATATAAATAAAAGTTGACTTGATGTAAGGCTCGGTGCTGGATTTTAAACACCTGTGGCAATGGGTCTGATTGAAACACCTCAATTCAGTAAATAAGAGGTGTGTCCCAAAACTTTTGTCCAGTTTTTTAAAAATTTTAAAAATTGTTTATAAAAAAAATAAAATCTATATATTTTTAAAAGGTGCATGAATTGAAATGATATTCTCTACAACAACAGTATAATTTATAACCGCTGAAAGAAAAGGATTTTGCTGGATCTTTAAATGTACACTCTCCCAGAAGAAACCAATGAGAGCAGTGATAAAGATGACATGAGTTCAGTCAGAGGTCAGTGGGAGATAAAGGGTCTGTCCACTCTAAAGAAAAGAATACATCTTTTTAAAATGTACTTTAAAACACACATGCTCATTTTATAGAAACACATTTTTGAATCCACAATTTTCAAGAAATGTTTTGTTCAAAGTATTTTTTAAATATGTATATTTTATTATAAATTATCAGTAAGTTTTGAGGAGTCATCATGTGACATTTTAAAACAAGAATTAACCCTCTCCTGACCATAACCTTACCTTATTTGATATTTCAACAAAAATACATCAAATGTGAAGTGTCAGTTTTTACTGTAAAATATACAATGACTAGTTCTTTTCACTTCCAAAAACTGTAAATGTAGCAGTAGTTTACAGTAAAATTAAATATACAGTACAGTCTTTTACTGTTCAAATCATGATAATTTGTATTTTCTAGAGAGTATTGTCAGCCATTTAACGCTGAACATTAATGAGATGCGTTCCAACAGTTACATTAGGGTAAAATACTACAGAAATTTAACAAAGTAATCAAATGTAAAATTAAACTGCATAGTTTTTACTGTAAGAATGAAATATAGATTAATCCTATTAAAGTTATAAAAGTTGGCTCATATGACTAACACACTCTTTAAATAACACACAAAAATACTGCAGTATCGTTACTGCAGTATATTTAGAGCAGGGGTCCATTCTTCGTACGTCGCTAACTCAGTTAGCTGGATTTGATTGTTGACGATTTGGCATGATCTCGGATTGTTTGGTTCTTCAAAGCTCATCCTGGACTTGCTGTCATAGCAACAGGTCCGTAAGCTTAAACCTGCTCGGGAGCAGCTTATTTCATGTAAACAGGATTAGATTGCATCTTGAGGTGATTCTTAAAATCTGTCCCAGCCACTGCTACTTTATTACAAGAGTTCATTACTGAACCAGGGGCAATAATCATTTCAAATAATAATAATAACAATATATTAATAAATAAATGTATTTGAAAATAATATTACAATGTTGTGTTAATACTATAGACACAGCCACGTGACTGAGAGATTTTTTTGTGATGGAGTAATTACTTTATAATTGTATTGGAGTCTTACACATGCTGTAATGTTACTCTGAGCCATGCATTAATTTGAGTGATGACAGATATTATGGCTTGATGCTGCGCAGGAGATTCAGAGAACTTGATCCTTAAGAAACTTTAATTAATGCTGTCACATAACAAATCTGCTTCCCAACCAATCCCAAAGGGGTTGCACATGGGCTGATATCTGAGGCCCACCTGGGCTACCCAACTGGGACCCAGCTAATTTTGTTTCCATGGAGGCCCCACATGGGTTAGCCCAGATGGGTTGATGATGGGTCTCTTGATGGGCTCATACCAGGCCCACATGGGTAACCCAGGTAGAACCCATTTGGGGCCTACATGGGTCTGCCCATATGGGTTGATGACGAGGACCCAGTTAGGTGTTATGGGCCACAACAGGTATATATATGGGCTAGCATAGTTTCTGTTTGGGTTACCGTATTTTACAGTAAACCCACTAAATCCCAGCCTCAGCCCATTCAGATGTACCGGTAGCCTACTTAGGTAGAAGCCCATACATAGGAGTCTGACAAAAAAAAGCTTATTTTAAAGAAAAATGTCAGAGAGAGAGAGAGGCACTCCGTGGCAGCCCTCTTGTGAAGCCCTCACCGATCAAGTACACCGACAAGGCACTTGAGTATTGCTTTCCTTTCCCTTTTCCCCCCTTTGTGTTCAGCTTGTTTTCATCTGTCTTTTTCTCTGACCTGTATTCACTATGTGCTTTTAAATCTCTACTATAACACTCGTAAATCACGCTCTGTACATTTAAGGCACCGCAATCCTAATAATCTGCGTAGTCTATAGGTCCTCTGCTACTTTACCGTCCATTCCATTTGGTCTCTGGAAATGCCAGTCTGCTGTAAACAAAGCAGCAGACTTTATTTCATCCATCGCGATTCATTCACCTCTCAGCCTCATGGCCCTAACTGAAACTTGGATCAAACCAGAGAACTGCCATTCTTGCGACACTCTCTACTAATTTCATTTTTTCACACACCCCTCGCCCGATTGGGAGGGGTGGAGGTACTGGTTTGCTTATCTCAAATGAATGGAAATTGAATCCCTTAACATCCTTTTCTGGCAACAGTTAATTTGAACCAATATACCTAAATCGCTTGTTCACACTTACCATTGCGTTCTGCAAGTGAACGGCGCCTCGTGATGCCATCCCAAAGAGGCATGAAATCACTCTCAAGGACCTTTTCCTGGACTGTTCCCACCTGGTGGAACGACCCGCCTATCTCAATGCGAGCTGCCGAGTCTGTAGCCATTTTCAAAAAATATCTTAAGACACATCTTTTCCAGCAGCAGCTGACCAATAAAGACTAGCACTTAACTATTCTATTAATTTTTCTGTTTGTTTGTTTATTTTAAAAAAGTGTGTACTGCGCTAGATTAACTGAGACTTGTTACAGCACTTGCATGCTGTTGCCCCTTGTTTGTTTAGTTGCTTCTTTTGCTCTCCTCAATTGTAAGTCGCTTTGGATAAAAGCATCTGCTAAATTATTAAATGTCAAATGTAAATGTTATCAGGTTGCTTTGAATGCACACTACTTTTGCTTACATGCATGCATTACCTTACAACTGTTCTTTCTGATCTTTTACTGTGAGCTGGACGAATCAAAGAGTTCTTCTGAAATTAGTGAGGGTGCTCTAGTAAAGTGCAAATGTAATGTGTTAGCAACAGCTCTACCATAACAAGAATAGCAATGTACAGTGAGACATTTAGTCATTACTTTTACAAATAATTGAAATGGAATTAAAAAAATATATTGACAAATATTTTTCTAGTGTCTAGTCTGCTGCATTTACATTTGCTTGCGTCTATTTTGACTTGCCATATTTTTGTCCTGTGCTAGTATCCCTACTGTATGTCAATTGCAATTTCAAGAATGAATCCTGCATTTATATGTAGATGTCACTTCCAAAACTTTGCAACATGTAATTGGCCATCGGTCCTCTTGGCAGTATGAAAAATAATACTTTTATTTAATGGATTATAGCTGTATAGCCTCGAAAGAGAGCTCACTTTACAGTCACCGAAAAGCTGTCACTCAGTTTGCGATCTCATAACGTTTCATTAAAATCTTGTCTACACACACTGTATAATGAATCTCTTACTTACATCCAGTGCAAGTTACTGTAGGATTTGCGAGAGAGCGAGCAGAACTCATCACTGAACAAAAACTTAAACACCACTGATTGGACATTGCGTTCAAGAGATCAACAAACATGCCTGTGATTGGCTAAATTTCTCACTGCTGCAAAAACACGCTATAAATAGGAATATTTCACATTCTCCAGAACGCAAACTCAAAAACGCTATGCTGTTGTGTTTGCCAAAACTGTTTCGCCAATAATATTACATTACAGTTTCAACTGAAAGTGCTCTTGTGAGACTTTGTGATGTTTTTTTACCCATGTTTTATTTTTTTAACAAAAATGATTTGTGATCAAACATTAATTGGCAGACCCCCTGCAGTACTGCTGCAGACCCCCGGTTGAAAACCCTTGGTCTAACTGATCCCTGATTTCAATTAATTTATCGTCAACATGGGATTGAGAAGTGCGCCAATAGCAAGACTGGAAAACCTAAACTTTAGAGTTATAAATTACAGACTTGGTTGGCATCAAGTGAAGTGATGTCATAATGTAACCAGTAATCACATCCCCTTAGCAGTTTACATGAATGCACTCCATTACCATACATTCTTCTTGGACGACTAGAATGTATGGTAGGTGTCAAAGGCACTGTATTACAATGGTTTGCTTCTTACTTTGTGAATAGGACTTTTTCCTCAAATTTAGGTAACTTTTCCTCATCATCTGCACCTCTTTTTGTGTGGTGTGCCCCAGGGATCCGTTTTGGGACCTTTATTGTTTTCCCTTTATATGCTTCCCTTGATTTTTTCAGAAATACATTTCATATCACTGTTATGCAGACAATTCCCAGTTTTACCTACCAGTAAGGCTGGACACCACTGGTTCATCTGATGTGTTACTGAAATGTGTAAATGATATCAAGAGGTGGATGGCAATTTTTTTTTTTTTTTTTTTTTGCAGCTAAATGAGGATAAAACAGAGGTTTTAATTCTAGGTTGTCCTGCAAATTCCTCCCCTGCTCTGAAAACCCAGTTAGGTCCTTTGTCAACAAAT
>JAGHMJ010001166.1:0-44994 GCA_018749465.1 Paracanthobrama guichenoti
GATGATAAAGTCAGAATTGAAGATATAGAGTCAGAATTGAGTGATATGCAAAGTCAGAATTGAGTGATATAAGTCAGAATTGAGATATAATGTCAGAATTGAGTGATATAAAGTCAGAATTGAGTGACAAAAAGTCAGAATCTGAGAGATATAAAGTCAGAATTGAGTGACAAAGTCAGAATTGAGTGATATAAAGTCAGAATTGAGACAAAGTCAGAATTGAGTGATATAAAGTCAGAACTGAGTGATATAAAGTCAGAATTGAGTGACATAAAGTCAGAATTGAGTGACATAAAGTCAGAATTGAGTGATATAAAGTCAGAATTGAGTGACATAAAGTCAGAATTGAGAGATATAAAGTCAGAATTGAGTGATATAAAGTCAGAATTGGAGTGATATAAAAGTCAGAATTGAATGATATAAAGTCAGAATTGAGAGATATAAAGTCAGAATGATATAAAGTCAGAATTGAGTGATATAAAGTCAGAATTGAGAGATATAAAGTCAGAATTGAGAGATATAAAGTCAGAACTGAGTGATATAAAGTCAGAATCTGAGAGATATAAAGTCAGAATTGAGTGATATAAAGTCAGAATTGAGTGATATAAAGTCAGAATTGAGTGATATAAAGTCAGAATTGAGGATATAAAGTCAGAATTGAGTGATATAAAGTCAGAATGATATAAAGTCAGAATGATATAAAGTCAGAATCTGAGTGATATAAAGTCAGAATTGAGTGATATAAAAAGTCAGAATTGAGTATATAAAGTCAGAATTGAGATATAAAGTCAGAAATGATATATAAAGTCAGAATTGAGAGATATAAAGTCAGAATTGAGTGATATAAAGTCAGAATTGAGTGATATAAAGTCAGAATGATATATAAAGTCAGAATTGAGTGATATAAAGTCAGAATTGAGAGATATAAAGTCAGAATTGAAGATATAAAGTCAGAATTGAGTGATTTAAAGTCAGAATTGAGAGATATAAAGTCAGAAATGATATAAAGTCAGAATTGAGATGATATAAAGTCAGCAAATTGAATGATATAAGTCAGAATTGAGATATAAAGTCAGAATTGAGATATAAAGTCAGAATCTGAGGATATAAAGTCAGAATTGAGAGATATAAAGTCAGAATTGAGTGATATAAAGTCAGAAATGAGATATAAAGTCAGGAATTGAGAGATATAAAGTCAGAATCTGAGAGATATAAAGTCAGAATTGAGATATAAAAGTCAGAATTGAGAGATATAAAGTCAGAATGATATAAAGTCAGAATTGAGAGATATAAAGTCAGAATTGAGATATAAAGTCAGAATTGAGTGATATAAAGTCAGAATCTGAGAGATATAAAGTCAGAATTGAGAGATATAAAGTCAGAATTGAGAGGATATAAAAGTCAGAATTGAGTGATATAAAGTCAGAATGATAAGTGTGATATAAAGTCAGAATGGAGAGATATAAAGTCAGAATTGAGTGATATAAAAGTCAGAATGATATAAAGTCAGAATTGAGTGATATAAAGTCAGAATTGTCAGAATGATATAAAGTCAGAATTGAGAGATATAAAGTCAGAATGATATAAAGTCAGAATTGAGAGATATAAAGTCAGATTGATGATATAAAGTCAGAAATGAGAGATATAAAGTCAGAATTGAGTGATATAAAGTCAGAATTGAGAGATATAAAGTCAGAATTGATATCAGAATGATCAAAGTCAGAATTGAGATGATATAAAGTCAGAATTGAGAGATATAAAGTCAGAATGATATAAAGTCAGAATTGAGAGATATAAAGTCAAATTGAGAGATATAAAGTCAGAATGATATAAAGTCAGAAATTGAGAGATATAAAGTCAGAATTGAGAGATATAAAGTCAGAATTGAGTGATATAAAGTCAGAATTGAGTGATATATAAAGTCAGAATTGAGTGATATAAAGTCAGAATTGAGATATAAAGTCAGAATTGAGAGATATAAAGTCAGAATTGAGTGATATAAAGTCAGATTGAGATATAAAGTCAGAATTGAGAGATATAAAGTCAGAATTGAGATATAAAGTCAGAATTGAGTGATATAAAGTCAGAATTGGAGATAAAGTCAGAATTGAGAGATATAAAGTCAGAATTGGTGATATAAAGTCAGAATTGAGAGATACAAAGTCAGAATTGAGATAAAGTCAGAATTGAGTGATATAAAGTCAGAATTGAGAGATATAAAAGTCAGAATTGAGATGATATAAAGTCAGAATTGAGTGATATAAAGTCAGAATTGAGTGATATAAAGTCAGAATTGAGAGATATAAAGTCAGAATTGAGGAGATATAAAGTCAGAATTGAGATATAAAGTCAGAATTGAGAGATATAAAGTCAGAATTGAGAGATATAAAGTGATATAAAGTCAGAATTGAGTGATATAAAGTCAGAATTGAGTGATATAAAGTCAGAATTGAGAGATAAAGTGATAAAGTCAGAATTGAGAGATATAAAGTCAGAATTGAGAGATATAAAGTCAAATTGAGACATAAAGTCAGAATTGAGAGATATAAAGTCAGAATTGAGACATAAAGTCAAATTGAGAGATATAAAGTCAGAATTGAGACATAAAGTCAGAATTGAGTGATATAAAGTCAGAATTGAGACAAAATCAGAATTGAGTGATATAAAGTCAGAATTGAGAGATATAAAGTCAGCATTGAGAGATATAAAGTCAGAATTGAGTGATATAAAGTCAGAATTGAGAGATATAAAGTCAGAATTGAGACATAAAGTCAGAATTGAGAGATATAAAGTCAGAATTGAGTGATATAAAGTCAGAATTGAGAGATATAAAGTCAGAATTGAGTGATATAAAGTCAGAATTGAGTGATATAAAGTCAGAATTGAGAGATATAAAGTCAGAATTGAGATATAAAGTCAGAATTGAGAGATATAAAGTCAGAATTGAGTGATATAAAGTCAGAATTGAGAGATATAAAGTCAGAATTGAGTGATATAAAGTCAGAATTGAGTGATATAAAGTCAGAATTGAGATATAAAGTCAGAATTGAGTTATATAAAGTCAGAATTGAGAGATATAAAGTCAGAATTGAGATATAAAGTCAGAATTGAGATAAAGTCAGAATTGAGTGATATAAAAGTCAGAATTGAGTGATATAAAGTCAGAATTGAGATAAAGTCAGAATTGAGTGATATAAAAGTCAGAATTGAGTGATATAAAGTCAGAATTGAGTGATATAAAGTCAGAATGATATAAAGTCAGAATTGAGAGATATAAAGTCAGAATTGAGTGATATAAAGTCAGAATTGAGATATAATGTCAGAATTGAGTGATATAAAGTCAGAATTGAGTGACAAAGTCAGAATTGAGTGATATAAAGTCAGAATTGAGTGATATAAAGTCAGAATTGAGTGATATAAAGTCAGAATTGAGTGACAAAGTCAGAATTGAGTGATATAAAGTCAGAATTGAGTGACAAAGTCAGAACTGAGTGATATAAAGTCAGAATTGAGTGACAAAGTCAGAATTGAGTGACATAAAGTCAGAATTGAGTGACATAAAGTCAGAATTGAGTGACATAAAGTCAGAATTGAGAGATATAAAGTCAGAATTGAGTGATATAAAGTCAGAATTGAGTGATATAAAGTCAGAATGATATAAAGTCAGAATTGAGAGATATAAAGTCAGAATGATATAAAGTCAGAATTGAGTGATATAAAGTCAGAATTGAGAGATATAAAGTCAGAATTGAGAGATATAAAGTCAGAACTGAGAGATATAAAGTCAGAATTGAGAGATATAAAGTCAGAATTGAGTGATATAAAGTCAGAATTGAGAGATATAAAGTCAGAATTGAGTGATATAAAGTCAGAATTGAGATATAATGTCAGAATTGAGTGATATAAAGTCAGAATTGAGTGATATAAAGTCAGAATTGAGTGATATAAAGTCAGAATTGAGTATAAAAGTCAGAATTGAGTGATATAAAGTCAGAATTGAGTGACAAAGTCAGAATTGAGTGATATAAAGTCAGAATTGAGTGATATAAAGTCAGAACTGAGTGATATAAAGTCAGAATTGAGTGACAAAGTCAGAATTGAGTGACATAAAGTCAGAATTGAGTGACATAAAGTCAGAATTGAGTGATATAAAGTCAGAATTGAGAGATATAAAGTCAGAATTGAGTGATATAAAGTCAGAATTGAGTGATATAAAGTCAGAATGATATAAAGTCAGAATTGAGAGATATAAAGTCAGAAATGATATAAAGTCAGAATTGAGTGATATAAAGTCAGAATTGAGAGATATAAAGTCAGAATTCAGAGAGATATAAAGTCAGAACTGAGAGATATAAAGTCAGAACTGAGTGATATAAAGTCAGAATTGAGTGATATAAAGTCAGAATTGAGTGATATAAAGTCAGAATTGAGTGATATAAAGTCAGAATTGAGTGATATAAAGTCAGAATGATATAAAGTCAGAATTGAGTGATATAAAGTCAGAAATATAAAGTCAGAATGATATAAAGTCAGAATTGAGTGATATAAAGTCAGAATTGAGTGATATAAAGTCAGAAATGATATAAAGTCAGAATTGAGAGATATAAAGTCAGAATGATATAAAGTCAGAATTGAGAGATATAAAGTCAGAATTGAGTGATATAAAGTCAGAATTGAGTGATATAAAGTCAGAATTGAGATATAAAGTCAGAATGATATAAAGTCAGAATTGAGAGATATAAAGTCAGAATTGAATGATATAAAGTCAGAATTGAGATATATAAAGTCAGAATTGAGAGATATAAAGTCAGAATGATATAAAGTCAGAATTGAGAGATATAAAGTCAGAATGATATAAAGTCAGAATTGAGAGATATAAAGTCAGAATTGAGAGATATAAAGTCAGAATTGAGTGATATAAAGTCAGAATGAGATATAAAGTCAGAATTGAGAGATATAAAGTCAGAATTGAGAGATATAAAGTCAGAATTGAGATATAAAGTCAGAATTGAGAGATATAAAGTCAGAATTGAGAGATATAAAGTCAGAATTATTGAAGAGATATAAAGTCAGAATGATATAAAGTCAGAATTGAGTGATATAAAGTCAGAATGATGATAAAGTCAGAATGATATAAAGTCAGAATTGAGAGATATAAAGTCAGAATGATATAAAGTCAGAATTGAGAGATTTAAAGTCAGAATTGAGAGATATAAAGTCAGAATGATATAAAGTCAGAATTGAGATATATAAAGTCAGAATTGAGAGATATAAAGTCAGAATTGAGAGATATAAAGTCAGAATGATATAAAGTCAGAATTGAGATATAAAGTCAGAATTGAGATATAAAGTCAGAATTGAGTGATATAAAGTCAGAA
Source organism: Paracanthobrama guichenoti (assembly GCA_018749465.1). NCBI lineage: Eukaryota > Metazoa > Chordata > Actinopteri > Cypriniformes > Gobionidae > Paracanthobrama > Paracanthobrama guichenoti. The sequence continues at coordinate 5,379 of JAGHMJ010001166.1, forward strand.
TGAGATAAAGTCAGAATTGAGAGATATAAAGTCAGAATTGAGATATAAAGTCAGAATTGAGATATAAAGTCAGAATTGAGTGATATAAAGTCAGAATGAGATAAAGTCAGAATTGAGAGATATAAAGTCAGAATTGAGATATAAAGTCAGAATTGAGTGATATAAAGTCAGAATGAGATAAAGTCAGAATTGAGAGATATAAAGTCAGAATTGAGATATAAAGTCAGAATTGAGTGATATAAAGTCAGAATTGAGAGATATAAAGTCAGAATTGAGTGATATAAAGTCAGAATTGAGAGATATAAAGTCAGAATTGAGAGATATAAAGTCAGAATTGAGTGATATAAAGTCAGACTTGAGTGATATAAAGTCAGAATTGAGATATAAAGTCAGAATTGAGAGATATAAAGTCAGGATTGAGATATAAAGTCAGAATTGAGATATAAAGTCAGAATTGAGATATAAAGTCAGAATTGAGAGATATAAAGTCAGAATTGAGAGATATAAAGTCAGAATTGAGTGATATAAAGTCAGAATTGAGATATAAAGTCAGAATTGTGAGATATAAAGTCAGAATTGAGATATAAAGTCAGAATTGAGATAAAGTCAGAATTGAGTGATATAAAAGTCAATTGAGTGATATAAAGTCAGAATTGAGTGATATAAAGTCAGAAATGATATAAAGTCAGAATTGAGAGATATAAAGTCAGAATTGAGTGATATAAAGTCAGAATTGAGTGATATAAAGTCAGAATTGAGATATAATGTCAGAATTGAGTGATATAAAGTCAGAATTGAGTGACAAAGTCAGAATTGAGTGATATAAAGTCAGAATTGAGTGACAAAGTCAGAATTGAGTGATATAAAGTCAGAATTGAGTGACAAAGTCAGAATTGAGTGACAAAGTCAGAATTGAGTGATATAAAGTCAGAATTGAGTGATATAAAGTCAGAATTGAGTGACATAAAGTCAGAATTGAGTGACATAAAGTCAGAATTGAGTGACATAAAGTCAGAATTGAGAGATATAAAGTCAGAATTGAGTGATATAAAGTCAGAATGATATAAAGTCAGAATTGAGAGATATAAAGTCAGAATTGAGAGATATAAAGTCAGAATTGAGAGATATAAAGTCAGAACTGAGTGATATAAAGTCAGAATTGAGAGATATAAAGTCAGAATTGAGTGATATAAAGTCAGAATTGAGTGATATAAAGTCAGAATTGAGTGATATAAAGTCAGAATGATATAAAGTCAGAATTGAGTGATATAAAGTCAGAATGATATAAAGTCAGAATGATATAAAGTCAGAATTGAGTGATATAAAGTCAGAATTGAGTGATATAAAGTCAGAATGATATAAAGTCAGAATTGAGAGATATAAAGTCAGAATGATATAAAGTCAGAATTGAGAGATATAAAGTCAGAATTGAGTGATATAAAGTCAGAATTGAGTGATATAAAGTCAGAATGATATAAAGTCAGAATGATATAAAGTCAGAATTGAGAGATATAAAGTCAGAATGATATAAAGTCAGAATTGAGATATTTAAAGTCAGAATTGAGAGATATAAAAAGTCAGAATGATATAAAGTCAGAATTGAGAGATATAAAGTCAGAATGATATAAAGTCAGAATTGAGAGATATAAAGTCAGAATGATATAAAGTCAGAATTGAGATATATAAAGTCAGAATTGAGAGATATAAAGTCAGAATTGAGTGATATAAAGTCAGAATGAGATAAAGTCAGAATTGAGAGATATAAAGTCAGAATTGAGAGATATAAAGTCAGAATTGAGATATAAAGTCAGAATTGAGAGATATAAAGTCAGAATGATATAAAGTCAGAATTGAGAGATATAAAGTCAGAATTGAGATATAAAGTCAGAATTGAGTGATATAAAGTCAGAATTGAGTGATATAAAGTCAGAATGATATAAAGTCAGAATTGAGAGATATAAAGTCAGAATTGAGTGATATAAAGTCAGAATGATATATAAAGTCAGAATTGAGAGATATAAAGTCAGAATGATATAAAGTCAGAATTGAGAGATATAAAGTCAGAATTGAGTGATATAAAGTCAGAATTGAGTGATATAAAGTCAGAATTGAGTGATATAAAGTCAGAATTGAATGATATAAAGTCAGAATGATATAAAGTCAGAATTGAGAGATATAAAGTCAGAATGATATAAAGTCAGAATTGAGAGATATAAAGTCAGAATGATATAAAGTCAGAATTGAGAGATATAAAGTCAGAATTGAGAGATATAAAGTCAGAAATGATATAAAGTCAGAATTGAGATATATAAAGTCAGAATTGAGAGATATAAAGTCAGAATTGAGAGATATAAAGTCAGAATGATATAAAGTCAGAATTGAGTGATATAAAGTCAGAATGAGATAAAGTCAGAATTGAGATATAAAGTCAGAATTGAGATATAAAGTCAGAATTGAGTGATATAAAGTCAGAATGAGATAAAGTCAGAATTGAGAGATATAAAGTCAGAATTGAGATATAAAGTCAGAATTGAGTGATATAAAGTCAGAAATGAGATAAAGTCAGAATTGAGAGATATAAAGTCAGAATTGAGTGATATAAAGTCAGCATTGAGAGATATAAAGTCAGAATTGAGACATAAAGTCAGAATTGAGTGATATAAAGTCAGAATTGAGAGATATAAAGTCAGAATTGAGAGATATAAAGTCAGAATTGAGTGATATAAAGTCAGAATTGAGAGATATAAAGTCAGAATTGAGAGATATAAAGTCAGAATTGAGAGATAAAGTCAGAATTGAGTGATATAAAGTCAGAATTGAGAGATATAAAGTCAGAATTGAGAGATATAAAGTGATATAAAGTCAGAATTGAGTGATATAAAGTCAGAATTGAGTGATATAAAGTCAGAATTGAGATATAAAGTGATATAAAGTCAGAATTGAGAGATATAAAGTCAGAATTGAGAGATATAAAGTCAGAATTGAGAGATATAAAGTCATTGAATTAAAGTCAGATATAAAGTGATATAAAGTCAGAATTGAGTGATATAAAGTCAGAATTGAGAGATATAAAGTGATATAAAGTCAGAATTGAGAGATATAAAGTCAGAATTGAGAGATATAAAGTCAGAATTGAGACATAAAGTCAGAATTGAGAGATATAAAGTCAGAATTGAGAGATAAAGTCAGAATTGAGAGATATAAAGTCAGAATTGAGAGACATAAAGTCAGAATTGAGTGATATAAAGTCAGAATTGAGACAAAGTCAGAATTGAGTGATATAAAGTCAGAATTGAGAGATATAAAGTCAGCATTGAGAGATATAAAGTCAGAATTGAGTGATATAAAGTCAGAATTGAGAGATATAAAGTCAGAATTGAGATATAAAGTCAGAATTGAGAGATATAAAGTCAGAATTGAGTGATATAAAGTCAGAATTGAGAGATATAAAGTCAGAAAGTGATATAAAGTCAGAATTGAGTGATATAAAGTCAGAATTGAGAGATATAAAGTCAGAATTGAGATATAAAGTCAGAATTGAGAGATATAAAGTCAGAATTGAGTGATATAAAGTCAGAATTGAGAGATATAAAGTCAGAATTGAGAGATGTAAAGTCAGAATTGAGTGATATAAAGTCAGAATTGAGATATAAAGTCAGAATTGAGATATATAAAGTCAGAATTGAGTGATATAAAGTCAGAATTGAGATATAAAGTCAGAAGAATGATATAAAGTCAGAATTGAGAGATATAAAAGTCAGAATTGAGTGATATAAAGTCAGAATTGAGAGATATAAAGTCAGAATTGAGTGATATAAAGTCAGAATTGAGTGATATAAAGTCAGAATTGAGTGATATAAAGTCAGAATGATATAAAGTCAGAATTGAGAGATATGTAAAGTCAGAATTGAGTGATATAAAGTCAGAATTGAGATGATATAAAGTCAGAATTGAGTGATATAAAGTCAGAATTGAGTGATAAAGTCAGAATTGAGTGATATAAAGTCAGTCTGTGATATAAAGTCAGAATTGAGTGATATAAAGTCAGAATTGAGTGATATAAAGTCAGAATTGAGTGATATAAAGTCAGAATTGAGTGATATAAAGTCAGAATTGAGTGATATAAAGTCAGAATTGAGTGATATAAAGTCAGAATTGAGTGATATAAAGTCAGAATTGAGTGATATAAAGTCAGAATTGAGTGACATAAAGTCAGAATTGAGAGATATAAAGTCAGAATTGAGTGATATAAAGTCAGAATTGAGGAGATATAAAGTCAGAATTGATGATATAAAGTCAGAATTGAGAGATATAAAGTCAGAATTGATATAAAAGTCAGAATTGAGTGATATAAAGTCAGAATTCAGAAGATATAAAGTCAGAATTGAGAGATATAAAGTCAGAATTGAGTGATAAAGTCAGAATTGAGTGATATAAAGTCAGAATTGAGTGATATAAAGTCAGAATTGAGTGATATAAAGTCAGAATTGATGATATAAAGTCAGAATTGAGTGATATAAAGTCAGAATTGAGTGATATAAAGTCAGAATGATATAAAGTCAGAATTGGAGTGATATAAAGTCAGAATTGAGTGATATAAAGTCAGAATTGATGATATAAAGTCAGAATTGATGATATAAAGTCAGAATTGAGTGATATAAAGTCAGAATGATATAAAGTCAGAATTGAGAGATATAAAGTCAGAATGATATAAAGTCAGAATTGAGAGATATAAAGTCAGAATTGAGTGATATAAAGTCAGAATTGAGTGATATAAAGTCAGAATGATATATAAGTCAGAATGAGAGATAAAGTCAGAATTGAGAGATATAAAGTCAGAATTGATGATATAAAGTCAGAATTGAGAGATATAAAGTCAGAATTGAGAGATATAAAGTCAGAATTGATGATATAAAGTCAGAATTGAGAGAGATATAAAGTCAGAATGATATAAAGTCAGAATTGAGTGATATAAAGTCAGATTGATGATATAAAGTCAGAATTGAGTGATATAAAGTCAGAATTGAGAGATATAAAGTCAGAATTGAGTGATATAAAGTCAGAATGAGATATAAAGTCAGAATTGAGAGATATAAAGTCAGAATTGAGAGATATAAAGTCAGAATTGAGATATAAAGTCAGAAGAGTGAGATATAAAATCAGAATGATATAAAGTCAGAATTGAGATATAAAGTCAGAATTGAGATATAAAGTCAGAATGATGATATAAAGTCAGAATTGAGAGATATAAAGTCAGAATTGAGAGTGATATAAAGTCAGAATGATATAAAGTCAGAATTGAGAGATATAAAGTCAGAATTGAGTGATATAAAGTCAGAATTGAGTGATATAAAGTCAGAATGATATAAAGTCAGAATTGAGAGATATAAAGTCAGAATTGAGAATGATATAAAGTCAGAATTGAGTGATATAAAGTCAGAATTGATATAAAGTCAGAATTGAGAGATATATAAAGTCAGAATTGAGTGATATAAAGTCAGAATTGAGTGATATAAAGTCAGAATTGAGTGATATAAAGTCAGAATGATATAAAGTCAGTGATGATATAAAGTCAGAAATGAAGATAGAAAGTCAGAGATATAAAGTCAGAATTGATGATATAAAGTCAGAATTGAGAGATATAAAGTCAGAATTGAGAGATATAAAGTCAGAATGGAGATGATATAAAGTCAGAATTGAGAGATATAAAGTCAGAATTGAGAGATATAAAGTCAGAATTGATATAAAGTCAGAATTGAGAGATATAAAGTCAGAATTGAGTGATATAAAGTCAGAATTGAGAGATATAAAGTCAGAATGATGATAAAGTCAGAATTGAGAGATATAAAGTCAGAATTGAGAGATAAAGTCAGAATTGAGTGATATAAAGTCAGAATGAGATATAAAGTCAGAATTGAGAGATATAAAGTCAGAGAATTGAGAGATATAAAGTCAGAATTGAGTGATATAAAGTCAGAATTGAGAGATATAAAGTCAGAATTGATATAAAGTCAGAATTGAGTGATATAAAGTCAGAATTGAGAGATATAAAGTCAGAATTGAGTGATATAAAGTCAGAATTGAGTGATATAAAGTCAGAATTGAGAGATATAAAGTCAGAATTGAGATATAAAGTCAGAATTGAGAGATATAAAGTCAGAATTGAGATATAAAGTCAGAATTGAGAGATATAAAGTCAGAATTGAGAGATATAAAGTCAGAATTGAGAGATATAAAGTCAGAATTGAGTGATATAAAGTCAGAATTGAGAGATATAAAGTCAGAATTGAGAGATATAAAGTCAGAATTGAGATATAAAGTCAGAATTGAGAGATATAAAGTCAGAATTGAGATATAAAGTCAGAATTGAGATATAAAGTCAGAATTGTGTGATATAAAGTCAGAATTGAGTGATATAAAGTCAGAATTGAGTGATATAAAGTCAGAATTGATATAAAGTCAGAATTGAGAGATATAAAGTCAGAATTGAGTGATATAAAGTCAGAATTGAGTGATATAAAGTCAGAATTGAGAGATATAAAGTCAGAATTGAGTGATATAAAGTCAGAATTGAGAGATAAAGTCAGAATTGAGAGATATAAAGTCAGAATTGAGTGATATAAAGTCAGAATTGAGTGATATAAAGTCAGAATTGAGTGATAAAGTCAGAATTGAGTGATATAAAGTCAGAATTGAGTGATATAAAGTCAGAATTGAGTGATATAAAGTCAGAATTGAGTGATAAAGTCAGAATTGAGTGATATAAAGTCAGAATTGAGTGACAAAGTCAGAATTGAGTGATATAAAGTCAGAATTGAGTGATATAAAGTCAGAATTGAGTGACATAAAGTCAGAATTGAGAGAGATATAAAGTCAGAATTGAGTGATATAAAGTCAGAATTGAGTGAGATATAAAGTCAGAATTGAGAGATATAAAGTCAGAATTGAGAGATATAAAGTCAGAATGATATAAAGTCAGAATTGAGTGATATAAAGTCAGAATTGAGAGATATAAAGTCAGAATTGAGAGATATAAAGTCAGAATTGAGAGATATAAAGTCAGAATTGAGTGATATAAAGTCAGAATTGAGTGATATAAAGTCAGAATTGAGTGATATAAAGTCAGAATTGAGTGATATAAAGTCAGAATTGAGTGATATAAAGTCAGAATGATATAAAGTCAGAATTGAGTGATATAAAGTCAGAATTGAGTGATATAAAGTCAGAATTGAGTGATATAAAGTCAGAATTGAGTGATATAAAGTCAGAATTGAGTGATATAAAGTCAGAATTGAGTGATATAAAGTCAGAATTGAGAGATATAAAGTCAGAATTGAGTGATATAAAGTCAGAATTGAGAGATATAAAGTCAGAATTGAGTGATATAAAGTCAGAATTGGTGATATAAAGTCAGAATTGAGAGATATAAAGTCAGAATGATATAAAGTCAGAATTGAGAGATATAAAGTCAGAATTGATGATATAAAGTCAGAATTGAGAGATATAAAGTCAGAATTGAGAGATATAAAGTCAGAATTGATATAAAGTCAGAATTGAGAGATATAAAGTCAGAATTGTGATATAAAGTCAGAATTGAGAGATATAAAGTCAGAATTGATATAAAGTCAGAAGAGATATAAAGTCAGAATTGAGAGATATAAAGTCAGAATTGAGTGATATAAAGTCAGAATGATATAAAGTCAGAATTGAGAGATATAAAGTCAGAATTGAGATATAAAGTCAGAATTGAGATATAAAGTCAGAATTGATATAAAGTCAGATGATAAAGTCATAAAGTGATGATATAAAGTCAGAATTGAGAGATATAAAGTCAGAATTGAGTGATATAAAGTCAGAATTGAGTGATATAAAGTCAGAATTGAGAGATATAAAGTCAGAATTGAGTGATATAAAGTCAGAATGATATATAAAGTCAGAATTGAGAGATATAAAGTCAGAATTGAGTGATATAAAGTCAGAATTGAGTGATATAAAGTCAGAATGAGAGATATAAAGTCAGAATTGAGAGATATAAAGTCAGAATTGAGTGATATAAAGTCAGAAGAATGATATAAAGTCAGAATTGAGAGATATAAAGTCAGAATGATATAAAGTCAGAATTGAGAGATATAAAGTCAGAATTGAGTGATATAAAGTCAGAATTGAGTGATATAAAGTCAGAATTGAGAGATATAAAGTCAGAATTGATATAAAGTCAGAATGAGATATAAAGTCAGAATTGAGAGATATAAAGTCAGAATGAGATATAAAAGTCAGAATTGAGTGATATAAAGTCAGAATTGAGAGATATAAAGTCAGAATGATATAAAGTCAGAATTGAGATATATAAAGTCAGAATTGAGAGATATAAAGTCAGAATTGAGATAAAGTCAGAATTGAGTGATATAAAGTCAGAATTGAGAGATATAAAGTCAGAATGAGAGATATAAAGTCAGAATTGAGTGATATAAAGTCAGAATTGAGAGATAAAGTCAGAATTGAGAGATATAAAGTCAGAATTGAGATATAAAGTCAGAATTGAGTGATATAAAGTCAGAATTGAATGATATAAAGTCAGAATTGAGAGATATAAAGTCAGAATTGAGATATAAAGTCAGAATTGAGTGATATAAAGTCAGAATGAGATAAAGTCAGAATTGAGAGATATAAGTCAGAATTGAGAGATATAAAGTCAGAATTGAGTGATATAAAGTCAGAATTGAGAGATATAAAGTCAGAATTGAGTGATATAAAGTCAGAATTGAGAGTGATATAAAGTCAGAATTGAGAGATATAAAGTCAGAATTGAGTGATATAAAGTCAGAATTGAGATATAAAGTCAGAATTGAGAGATATAAAGTCAGAATTGAGATATAAAGTCAGAATTGAGAGATATAAAGTCAGAATTGAGAGATATAAAGTCAGAATTGAGAGATATAAAGTCAGAATTGAGTGATAAAGTCAGAATTGAGATATAAAGTCAGAATTGAGAGATATAAAGTCAGAATTGAGAGATATAAAGTCAGAATTGAGTGATATAAAGTCAGAATTGAGTGATATAAAGTCAGAATTGAGTGATATAAAGTCAGAATTGAGTGATATAAAGTCAGAATTGAGTGATATAAAGTCAGAATTGAGAGATATAAAGTCAGAATTGAGTGATATAAAGTCAGAATTGAGTGATATAAAGTCAGAATTGAGATATAAAGTCAGAATTGAGTGATATAAAGTCAGAATTGAGTGATATAAAGTCAGAATTGAGTGATATAAAGTCAGAATTGAGTGATATAAAGTCAGAATTGAGTGATATAAAGTCAGAATTGAGATATAAAGTCAGAACTGAGTGATATAAAGTCAGAATTGAGTGATATAAAGTCAGAATTGAGTGATATAAAGTCAGAATTGAGTGATATAAGTCAGAATTGAGTGATATAAAGTCAGAATTGAGTGATATAAAGTCAGAATTGAGTGATATAAAGTCAGAATTGAGTGATATAAAGTCAGAATTGAGTGATATAAAGTCAGAATTGAGTGATATAAAGTCAGAATTGAGTGATATAAAGTCAGAATTGAGTGATATAAAGTCAGAATTGAGTGATATAAAGTCAGAATTGAGAGATATAAAGTCAGAATTGAGTGATATAAAGTCAGAATTGAGTGATATAAAGTCAGAATTTGTGATATAAAGTCAGAATTGAGTGATATAAAGTCAGAATTGAGAGATATAAAGTCAGAATTGAGTGATATAAAGTCAGAATTGAGATATAAAGTCAGAATTGAGAGATATAAAGTCAGAATTGAGTGAGATATAAAGTCAGAATTGAGAGATATAAAGTCAGAATTGAGTGATATAAAGTCAGAATTGAGTGATATAAAGTCAGAATTGAGAGATATAAAGTCAGAATTGAGTGATATAAAGTCAGAATTGAGTGATATAAAGTCAGAATTGAGAGATATAAAGTCAGAATTGAGTGATATAAAGTCAGAATTGAGTGATATAAAGTCAGAATTGGAGAGATATAAAAAAAGTCAGAATTGAGATATAAAGTCAGAATTGAGTGATATAAAGTCAGAATTGAGTGATATAAAGTCAGAATTGAGAGATATAAAGTCAGAATTGAGTGATATAAAGTCAGAATTGAGTGATATAAAGTCAGAATTGAGTGATATAAAGTCAGAATTGGATGATATAAAGTCAGAATTGAGTGATATAAAGTCAGAATTGATGATATAAAGTCAGAATTGAGTGATATAAAGTCAGAATTGAGTGATATAAAGTCAGAATTGAGTGATATAAAGTCAGAATTGAGTGATATAAAGTCAGAATTGAGAGATATAAAGTCAGAATTGAGATATATAAAGTCAGAATTGAGAGATATAAAAGTCAGAATTGAGTGATATAAAGTCAGAATTGAGTGATATAAAGTCAGAATTGAGAGATATAAAGTCAGAATTGAGTGATATAAAGTCAGAATTGAGAGAGATATAAAGTCAGAATTGAGTGATATAAAGTCAGAATTGAGAGATATAAAGTCAGAAATGATATAAAGTCAGAATTGAGATATAAAGTCAGAATTGAGAGATATAAAGTCAGAATGATATAAAGTCAGAATTGAGAGATATAAAGTCAGAATTGATGATATAAAGTCAGAATTGAGAGATATAAAGTCAGAATGATAGATATAAAGTCAGAATTGAGATATAAAGTCAGAATTGAGAGATATAAAGTCAGAATTGAGTGATATAAAGTCAGAATTGATATAAAGTCAGAATTGAGAGATATAAAGTCAGAATTGATATAAAGTCAGAATTGAGAGATATAAAGTCAGAATTGAGAGATATAAAGTCAGAATGATATAAAGTCAGAATTGAGAGATATAAAGTCAGAATTGAGTGATATAAAGTCAGAATTGAGTGATATAAAGTCAAATTGAGTGATATAAAGTCAGAATTGAGTGATATAAAGTCAGAATTGAGAGATATAAAGTCAGAATTGAGTGATATAAAGTCAGAATTGAGTGATATAAAGTCAGAATTGAGAGATATAAAGTCAGAATTGAGTGATATAAAGTCAGAATTGAGTGATATAAAGTCAGAATTGAATTAAAGTCAAATTGATGATATAAAGTCAGAATTGAGTGATATAAAGTCAGAATTGAGAGATATAAAGTCAGAATTGAGTGATATAAAGTCAGAATTGAGTGATATAAAGTCAGAATTGAGAGATATAAAGTCAGAATGATATAAAGTCAGAATTGATATAAAGTCAGAATTGAGAGATATAAAGTCAGAATTGGAATGATATAAAGTCAGAATTGAGATATATAAAGTCAGAATTGAGAGATATAAAGTCAGAATTGAGTGATATAAAGTCAGAATTGAATGATATAAAGTCAGAATTGAGTGATATAAAGTCAGAATTGAGTGATATAAAGTCAGAATTGAGAGATATAAAGTCAGAATTGAGAGATATAAAGTCAGAATTGAGTGATATAAAGTCAGAATGAGAGATAAAGTCAGAATTGAGAGATATAAAGTCAGAATTGAGTGATATAAAGTCAGAATTGAGTGATATAAAGTCAGAATGAGATAAAGTCAGAATTGAGAGATATAAAGTCAGAATTGAGTGATATAAAGTCAGAATTGAGAGATATAAAGTCAGAATTGAGATATAAAGTCAGAATTGAGAGATATAAAGTCAGAATTGAGAGATATAAAGTCAGAATTGAGTGATATAAAGTCAGAATTGGTGATATAAAGTCAGAATATGAGAGATATAAAGTCAGAATTGAGAGATATAAAGTCAGAATTGAGAGATATAAAGTCAGAATTGAGAGATATAAAGTCAGAATTGAGTGATATAAAGTCAGAATTGAGAGATATAAAGTCAGAATTGAGATATAAAGTCAGAATTGAGTGATATAAAGTCAGAATTGAGAGATATAAAGTCAGAATTGAGTGATATAAAGTCAGAATTGAGAGATATAAAGTCAGAATTGAGAGATATAAAGTCAGAATTGAGAGATATAAAGTCAGAATTGAGTGATATAAAGTCAGAATTGAGTGATATAAAGTCAGAATTGAGTGATATAAAGTCAGAATTGAGTGATATAAAGTCAGAATTGAGAGATATAAAGTCAGAATTGAGAGATATAAAGTCAGAATTGAGAGATATAAAGTCAGAATTGAGTGATATAAAGTCAGAATTGAGAGATATAAAGTCAGAATTGAGAGATATAAAGTCAGAATTGAGATATAAAGTCAGAATTGAGTGATATAAAGTCAGAATTGAGATATAAAGTCAGAATTGAGTGATATAAAGTCAGAATTGAGTGATATAAAGTCAGAATTGAGAGATATAAAGTCAGAATTGAGTGATATAAAGTCAGAATTGAGAGATATAAAGTCAGAATTGATTGAGATATAAAGTCAGAATTGAGAGATATAAAGTCAGAATTGAGTGATATAAAGTCAGAATTGAGAGATATAAAGTCAGAATTGAGTGATGTAAAGTCAGAATTGAGTGATATAAAGTCAGAATTGAGAGATATAAAGTCAGAATTGAGAGATATAAAGTCAGAATTGAGAGATATAAAGTCAGAATTGAGTGATATAAAGTCAGAATTGAGTGATATAAAGTCAGAATTGAGATATAAAGTCAGAATTGAGTGATATAAAGTCAGAATTGAGAGATATAAAGTCAGAATTGAGATATAAAGTCAGAATTGAGAGATATAAAGTCAGAATTGAGTGATATAAAGTCAGAATTGAGTGATATAAAGTCAGAATGATATAAAGTCAGAATTGAGTGATATAAAGTCAGAATTGAGTGATATAAAGTCAGAATTGAGTGATATAAAGTCAGAATGATATAAAGTCAGAATTGAGAGATATAAAGTCAGAATTGAGTGATATAAAGTCAGAATTGAGATATAAAGTCAGAATTGAGTGATATAAAGTCAGAATTGAGTGATATAAAGTCAGAATTGAGTGATATAAAGTCAGAATTGAGAGATATAAAGTCAGAATTGAGATATAAAGTCAGAATTGAGTGATATAAAGTCAGAATTGAGATATAAAGTCAGAATTGAGTGATATAAAGTCAGAATTGAGTGATATAAAGTCAGAATTGAATGATATAAAGTCAGAATTGAATGATATAAAGTCAGAATTGAGAGATATAAAGTCAGAATTGAGTGATATAAAGTCAGAATTGAGTGATATAAAGTCAGAATTGAGTGATATAAAGTCAGAATTGAGAGATATAAAGTCAGAATTGATGATATAAAGTCAGAATTGAGTGATATAAAGTCAGAATTGAGAGATATAAAGTCAGAATTGAGAGATATAAAGTCAGAATTGAGTGATATAAAGTCAGAATTGAGAGATATAAAGTCAGAATTGAGTGATATAAAGTCAGAATTGAGTGATATAAAGTCAGAAAAGTGATATAAAGTCAGAATTGAGTGATATAAAGTCAGAATGATATAAATTGAGTGATATAAAGTCAGAATTGAGTGATATAAAGTCAGAATTGAGTGATATAAAGTCAGAATTGAGTGATATAAAGTCAGAATTGGAGAGATATAAAGTCAGAATTGAGTGATATAAAGTCAGAATTGAGAGATATAAAGTCAGAATTGAGTGATATAAAGTCAGAATTGAGTGATATAAAGTCAGAATTGAGAGATATAAAGTCTGAATTGAGAGATATAAAGTCAGAATTGAGAGATAAAGTCAGAATTGAGAGATATAAAGTCTGAATTGAGAGATATAAAGTCAGAATTTGATATAAAGTCAGAATTGAGAGATATAAAGTCAGAATTGAGAGATATAAAGTCAGAATTGAGTGATATAAAGTCAGAATTGAGTGATATAAAGTCAGAATTGAGTGATATAAAGTCAGAATTGAGAGATATAAAGTCAGAATTGAGAGATATAAAGTCAGAATTGAGTGATATAAAGTCAGAATTGAGTGATATAAAGTCAGAATTGAGAGATATAAAGTCAGAATTGAGTGATATAAAGTCAGAATTGAGTGATATAAAGTCAGAATTGAGAGATATAAAGTCAGAATTGAGAGATATAAAGTCAGAATTGAGAGATATAAAGTCAGAATTGAGTGATATAAAGTCAGAATTGAGTGATATAAAGTCAGAATTGAGTGATATAAAGTCAGAATTGAGATATATAAAGTCAGAATTGAGTGATATAAAGTCAGAATTGAGAGATATAAAGTCAGAATTGAGAGATATAAAGTCAGAATTGATATAAAGTCAGAATTGAGTGATATAAAGTCAGAATTGAGTGATATATAAAGTCAGAATTGAGATATAAAGTCAGAATTGAGTGATATAAAGTCAGAATTGAGTGATATAAAGTCAGAATTGAGAGATATAAAGTCAGAATTGAGATATAAAGTCAGAATTGAGAGATATAAAGTCAGAATTGAGTGATATAAAGTCAGAATTGAGTGATATGAAGTCAGAATTGAGATATAAAGTCAGAATTGAGTGATATAAAGTCAGAATTGAGTGATATAAAGTCAGAATTGAGTGATATAAAGTCAGAATTGAGATATAAAGTCAGAATTGAGTGATATAAAGTCAGAATTGAGATATAAAGTCAGAATTGAGTGATATAAAGTCAGAATTGAGTGATATAAAGTCAGAATTGAGTGATATAAAGTCAGAATTGAGTGATATAAAGTCAGAATTGAATGATATAAAGTCAGAATTGAGTGATATAAAGTCAGAATTGAGTGATATAAAGTCAGAATTGAGTGAGATAAAGTCAGAATTGAGTGATATAAAGTCAGAATTGAGTGATATAAAGTCAGAATTGAGAGATATAAAGTCAGAATTGAGTGATATAAAGTCAGAATTGAGTGATATAAAGTCAGAATGATATAAAGTCAGAATTGAGAGATATAAAGTCAGAATTGAGAGATATAAAGTCAGAATTGAGTGATATAAAGTCAGAATTGAGATATAAAGTCAGAATTGAGAGATATAAAGTCAGAATTGAGTGATATAAAGTCAGAATTGAGAGATATAAAGTCAGAATTGAGTGATATAAAGTCAGAATTGAGTGATATAAAGTCAGAGATATAAAGTCAGAATTGAGAGATATAAAGTCAGAATTGAGTGATATAAAGTCAGAATTGAGTGATATAAAGTCAGAATTGAGTGATATAAAGTCAGAATTGAGAGATATAAAGTCAGAATTGAGTGATATAAAGTCAGAATTGAGTGATATAAAGTCAGAATTGAGTGATATAAAGTCAGAATTGAGAGATATAAAGTCAGAATTGAGTGATATAAAGTCAGAATTGAGAGATATAAAGTCAGAATTGAGAGATATAAAGTCAGAATTGAGTGATATAAAGTCAGAATGATATAAAGTCAGAATGATATAAAGTCAGAATTGAGAGATATAAAGTCAGAATGATATAAAGTCAGAATTGAGAGATATAAAGTCAGAATTGAGAGATATAAAGTCAGAATTGATGATATAAAGTCAGAATTGAGAGATATAAAGTCAGAATTGATATAAAGTCAGAATTGAGAGATATAAAGTCAGAATGATATAAAGTCAGAATTGAGAGATATAAAGTCAGAATTGAGAGATATAAAGTCAGAATTGAGTGATATAAAGTCAGAATTGATATAAAGTCAGAATTGAGAGATATAAAGTCAGAATTGAGATATAAAGTCAGAATTGAGTGATATAAAGTCAGAATTGAGAGATATAAAGTCAGAATGATATAAAGTCAGAATTGAGTGATATAAAGTCAGAATTGAGTGATATAAAGTCAGAATGATATATAAAGTCAGAATTGAGAGATATAAAGTCAGAATTGAGTGATATAAAGTCAGAATGATATAAAGTCAGAATTGAGTGATATAAAGTCAGAATTGATGATATAAAGTCAGAATTGAGTGATATAAAGTCAGAAGAATGATATAAAGTCAGAATTGAGAGATATAAAGTCAGAATTGAGTGATATAAAGTCAGAATGATATAAAGTCAGAATTGAGAGATATAAGTCAAAGTTGATGATATAAAGTCAGAATTGAGAGATATAAAGTCAGAATTGAGTGATATAAAGTCAGAATTGAGTGATATAAAGTCAGAATTGAGTGATATAAAGTCAGAATTGAGAGATATAAAGTCAGAATTGAGAGATATAAAGTCAGAATTGAGAGATATAAAGTCAGAAATGATATAAAGTCAGAATTGAGAGATATAAAGTCAGAATTGAGAGAAATAAAGTCAGAATTGATGATATAAAGTCAGAATTGAGATATATAAAGGCAGAATCGAGATATAAAGTCAGAATTGAGAGATATAAAGTCAGATTGATATAAAGTCAGAATTGAGAGATATAAAGTCAGAATTGAGAGATATAAAGTCAGAATTGAGTGATATAAAGTCAGAATGAGATATAAAGTCAGAATTGAGAGATATAAAGTCAGAATTGAGATATAAAGTCAGAATTGAGTGATATAAAGTCAGAATTGAGATATAAAGTCAGAATTGAGAGATATAAAGTCAGAATTGAGATATATAAAGTCAGAATTGAGTGATATAAAGTCAGAATTGAATGATATAAAGTCAGAATTGAGAGATATAAAGTCAGAATTGAGATATAAAGTCAGAATTGAGTGATATAAAGTCAGAATTGAGAGATATAAAGTCAGAATTGAGTGATATAAAGTCAGAATTGAGAGATATAAAGTCAGAATTGAGAGATATAAAGTCAGAATTGAGTGATATAAAGTCAGAATTGAGATATAAAGTCAGAATTGAGAGATATAAAGTCAGAATTGAGATATAAAGTCAGAATTGAGTGATAAAGTCAGAATTGAGTGATATAAAGTCAGAATTGAGAGAGATATAAAGTCAGAATTGAGTGATATAAAGTCAGAATTGAGATATAAAGTCAGAATTGAGAGATATAAAGTCAGAATTGAGAGATATAAAGTCAGAATTGAGAGATATAAAGTCAGAATTGAGTGATATAAAGTCAGAATTGAGTGATATAAAGTCAGAATTGAGTGATATAAAGTCAGAATTGAGTGATATAAAGTCAGAATTGAGAGATATAAAGTCAGAATTGAGTGATATAAAGTCAGAATTGAGTGATATAAAGTCAGAATTGAGAGATATAAAGTCAGAATTGAGAGATATAAAGTCAGAATTGAGTGATATAAAGTCAGAATTGAGAGATATAAAGTCAGAATTGAGTGATATAAAGTCAGAATTGAGTGATATAAAGTCAGAATTGAGATATAAAGTCAGAATTGAGTGATATAAAGTCAGAATTGAGTGATATAAAGTCAGAATTGAGTGATATAAAGTCAGAATTGAGTGATATAAAGTCAGAATTGAGTGATATAAAGTCAGAATTGAGTGATATAAAGTCAGAATTGAGAGATATAAAGTCAGAATTGAGTGATATAAAGTCAGAATTGAGTGATATAAAGTCAGAATGATATAAAGTCAGAATTGAGAGATATAAAGTCAGAATTGTGATATAAAGTCAGAATTGAGTGATATAAAGTCAGAATTGAGAGATATAAAGTCAGAATTGAGTGATATAAAGTCAGAATTGAGTGATATAAAGTCAGAATTGAGTGATATAAAGTCAGAATTGAGTGATATAAAGTCAGAATTGAGTGATATAAAGTCAGAATTGAGTGATATAAAGTCAGAATTGAGTGATAAAGTCAGAATTGAGTGATATAAAGTCAGAATTGAGTGATATAAAGTCAGAATTGAGTGATATAAAGTCAGAATTGAGATGATATAAAGTCAGAATTGAGTGATATAAAGTCAGAATTGAGTGATATAAAGTCAGAATTGAGTGATATAAAGTCAGAATTGAGTGATATAAAGTCAGAATTGAGTGATATAAAGTCAGAATTGAGTGATATAAAGTCAGAATGATATAAAGTCAGAATTGAGTGATATAAAGTCAGAATTGAGAGATATAAAGTCAGAATTGAGAGATATAAAGTCAGAATTGAGTGATATAAAGTCAGAATTGAGAGATATAAAGTCAGAATTGAGTGATATAAAGTCAGAATTGAGTGATATAAAGTCAGAATTGAGTGATATAAAGTCAGAATGAGTGATATAAAGTCAGAATTGAGTGATATAAAGTCAGAATGATATAAAGTCAGAATGATATAAAGTCAGAATTGAGTGATATAAAGTCAGAATTGAGTGATATAAAGTCAGAATTGATGATATAAAGTCAGAATTGAGTGATATAAAGAGATATAAAGTCAGAATTGATATAAAGTCAGAATTGAGAGATATAAAGTCAGAATTGATATAAAGTCAGAATTATAAAGTCAGAATTGAGTGATATAAAGTCAGAATGATATAAAGTCAGAATTGATGATATAAAGTCAGAATTGAGAGATATAAAGTCAGAATGATATAAAGTCAGAATTGAGTGATATAAAGTCAGAATTGAGAGATATAAAGTCAGAATGATATAAAGTCAGAATTGAGAGATATAAAGTCAGAATGATATAAAGTCAGAATTGAGAGATATAAAGTCAGAATTGAGTGATATAAAGTCAGAATTGAGAGATATAAAGTCAGAATTGAGAGATATAAAGTCAGAATTGAGTGATATAAAGTCAGAATTGAGATATAAAGTCAGAATTGAGAGATATAAAGTCAGAATTGAGATATAAAGTCAGAATTGAGAGATATAAAGTCAGAATTGAGAGATATAAAGTCAGAAGAGATGATATAAAGTCAGAATTGAGAGATATAAAGTCAGAATTGAGATATAAAGTCAGAATTGAGTGATATAAAGTCAGAATTGAGTGATATAAAGTCAGAATTGAATGATATAAAGTCAGAATTGAGAGATATAAAGTCAGAATTGAGTGATATAAAGTCAGAATGATATAAAGTCAGAATTGAGAGATATAAAGTCAGAATGATATAAAGTCAGAATTGAGAGATATAAAGTCAGAATTGAGTGATATAAAGTCAGAATTGAGTGATATAAAGTCAGAATTGAGTGATATAAAGTCAGAATTGAGTGATATAAAGTCAGAATGATATAAAGTCAGAATTGAGAGATATAAAGTCAGAATTGAGAGATATAAAGTCAGAATTGAGATATAAAGTCAGAATTGAGAGATGAAAGTAAAGATCAGAATCAGAATTGAGTGATATAAAGTCAGAATTGAGAGATATAAAGTCAGAATTGAGAGATATAAAGTCAGAATTGAGTGATATAAAGTCAGAATTGAGTGATATAAAGTCAGAATTGAGATATAAAGTCAGAATTGAGAGATATAAAGTCAGAATTGAGATATAAAGTCAGAATTGAGTGATATAAAGTCAGAATGATATAAAGTCAGAATTGAGAGATATAGAGTCAGAATTGAGAGATATAAAGTCAGAATTGAGTGATATAAAGTCAGAATGAGATATAAAGTCAGAATTGAGAGATATAAAGTCAGAATTGAGTGATATAAAGTCAGAATTGAGAGATATAAAGTCAGAATTGAGATATAAAGTCAGAATTGAGTGATATAAAGTCAGAATTGAGAGATATAAAGTCAGAATTGAGAGATATAAAGTCAGAATTGAGTGATATAAAGTCAGAATTGAGAGATATAAAGTCAGAATTGAGAGATATAAAGTCAGAATTGAGAGATATAAAGTCAGAAATTGAGTGATATAAAGTCAGAATTGAGAGATATAAAGTCAGAATTGATATAAAGTCAGAATTGATATAAAGTCAGAATTGAGTGATATAAAGTCAGAATTGAGTGATATAAAGTCAGAATTGAGATATAAAGTCAGAGAGATATAAAGTCAGAATAAAGTGAATTGAGAGATATAAAGTCAGAATTGAGAGATATAAAGTCAGAATTGAGAGATATAAAGTCAGAATTGAGAGATATAAAAGTGATATATAAAGTCAGAATTGAGTGATATAAAGTCAGAATTGAGTGATATAAAGTCAGAATTTGATATAAAGTCAGAATTGATGATATAAAGTCAAATTGAGAGATATAAAGTCAGAATTGAGAGATATAAAGTCAGAATTGAGAGATATAAAGTCAGAATTGAGAGATATAAAGTCAGAATTGAGATATAAAGTCAGAATTGAGAGATATAAAGTCAGAATTGAGAGATATAAAGTCAGAATTGAGTGATATAAAGTCAGAATTGAGATATAAAGTCAGAATTGAGAGATATAAAGTCAGAATTGAGAGATGATAAAGTCAGAATTGAGAGATATAAAGTCAGAATTGAGTGATATAAAGTCAGAATTGAGTGATATAAAGTCAGAATTGAGAGATATAAAGTCAGAATTGAGAGATATAAAGTCAGAATTGAGTGATATAAAGTCAGAATTGAGAGATATAAAGTCAGAATTGAGTGATATAAAGTCAGAATTGAGTGATATAAAGTCAGAATTGAGAGATCAGAATTGAGATATAAAGTCAGAATTGAGAGATATAAAGTCAGAATTGAGAGATATAAAGTCAGAATTGAGAGATATAAAGTCAGAATTGAGTGATATAAAGTCAGAATTGAGATATAAAGTCAGAATTGAGAGATATAAAGTCAGAATTGAGAGATGATAAAGTCAGAATTGAGATATAAAGTCAATTGAATTGATATAAAGTCAGAATTGAGTGATATAAAGTCAGAATTGAGTGATATAAAGTCAGAATTGAGATAAAGTCAGAATTGAGTGATATAAAGTCAGAATTGAGTGATATAAAGTCAGAATTGAGATATAAAGTCAGAATTGAATGATATAAAGTCAGAATTGAGAGATATAAAGTCAGAATTGAGTGATATAAAGTCAGAATTGAGAGATATAAAGTCAGAATTGAGTGATATAAAGTCAGAATTGAGTGATATAAAGTCAGAATTGAGTGATATAAAGTCAGAATTGAGTGATATAAAGTCAGAATTGATGATATAAAGTCAGAATTGAGTGATATAAAGTCAGAATTGAGAATTGAGAGATATAAAGTCAGAATTGAGTGATATAAAGTCAGAATTGAGTGATATAAAGTCAGAATTGAGTGATATAAAGTCAGAATTGAGTGATATAAAGTCAGAATTGAGAGATATAAAGTCAGAATTGAGTGATATAAAGTCAGAATTGAGTGATATAAAGTCAGAATGATATAAAGTCAGAATTGAGAGATATAAAGTCAGAATTGTGATAAAGTCAGAATTGAGTGATATAAAGTCAGAATTCAGAACTGAGAGATATAAAGTCAGAATTGAGAGATATAAAGTCAGAATTGAGAGATATAAAGTCAGTGATATAAAGTCAGAATTGAGAGATATAAAGTCAGAATTGAGTGATATAAAGTCAGAATTGAGTGATATAAAGTCAGAATTGATATAAAGTCAGAATTGAGTGATATAAAGTCAGAATGAATAAAGTCAGAATGATATAAAGTCAGAATTGAGTGATATAAAGTCAGAATTGAGTGATATAAAGTCAGAATTGAGTGATATGAGTGATATAAAGTCAGAATTGAGAGATATAAAGTCAGAATGATATAAAGTCAGAATTGAGAGATATAAAGTCAGAATTGAGAGATATAAAGTCAGAATTGAGAGATATAAAGTCAGAATTGAGAGATATAAAGTCAGAATTGAGAGATATAAAGTCAGAATTGAGAGATATAAAGTCAGAATTGAGAGATATAAAGTCAGAATTGAGTGATATAAAGTCAGAATTGAGAGATAAAGTCAGAATTGAGTGATATAAAGTCAGAATTGAGAGATATAAAGTCAGAATTGAGTGATATAAAGTCAGAATTGAGTGAGATATAAAGTCAGAATTGAGTGATATAAAGTCAAAGTCAGAGATATAAAGTCAGAATTGAGATATAAAGTCAGAATTGAGATATAAAGTCAGAATTGAGTGATATAAAGTCAGAATTGAGAGATATAAAGTCAGAATTGTCAGTGATATAAAGTCAGAATTGAGTGATATAAAGTCAGAATTGATATAAAGTCAGAATTGAGAGATATAAAGTCAGAATTGAGAGATATAAAGTCAGAATTGAGTGATATAAAGTCAGAATTGAGAGATATAAAGTCAGAATTGAGTGATATAAAGTCAGAATTGAGATATAAAGTCAGAATTGAGTTATATAAAGTCAGAATTGAGAGATATAAAGTCAGAATTGAGTGATATAAAGTCAGAATTGAGATATAAAGTCAGAATTGAGTGATATAAAAGTCAGAATTGAGTGATATAAAGTCAGAATTGAGATAAAGTCAGAATTGAGTGATATAAAGTCAGAATTGAGTGATATAAAGTCAGAATTGAGTGATATAAAGTCAGAATGATATAAAGTCAGAATTGAGAGATATAAAGTCAGAATTGAGTGATATAAAGTCAGAATTGAGTGATATAAAGTCAGAATTGAGATATAATGTCAGAATTGAGTGATATAAAGTCAGAATTGAGTGACAAAGTCAGAATTGAGTGATATAAAGTCAGAATTGAGTGATAAAGTCAGAATTGAGTGATATAAAGTCAGAATTGAGTGATATAAAGTCAGAATTGAGTGATAAAGTCAGAACTGAGTGATATAAAGTCAGAATTGAGTGACATAAAGTCAGAATTGAGTGACAAAGTCAGAATTGAGTGATATAAAGTCAGAATTGAGTGATATAAAGTCAGAATTGAGAGATATAAAGTCAGAATTGAGTGATATAAAGTCAGAATTGAGTGATATAAAGTCAGAATGATATAAAGTCAGAATTGAGAGATATAAAGTCAGAATGATATAAAGTCAGAATGATGAGTGATATAAAGTCAGAATTGAGAGATATAAAGTCAGAATTGAGAGATATAAAGTCAGAACTGAGTGATATAAAGTCAGAATTGAGAGATATAAAGTCAGAATTTGAGTGATATAAAGTCAGAATTGAGTGATATAAAGTCAGAATTGAGTGATATAAAGTCAGAATGATATAAAGTCAGAATTGAGTGATATAAAGTCAGAATGATATAAAGTCAGAATGATATAAAGTCAGAATGATATAAAGTCAGAATTGAGTGATATAAAGTCAGAATTGAGTGATATAAAGTCAGAATGATATAAAGTCAGAATTGAGAGATATAAAGTCAGAATGATATAAAGTCAGAATTGATATAAAGTCAGAAGATATAAAGTCAGAATTGAGTGATATAAAGTCAGAATGATATAAAGTCAGAATGATATAAAGTCAGAATTGAGAGATATAAAGTCAGAATGATATAAAGTCAGAATTGAGATATATAAAGTCAGAATTGAGAGATATAAAGTCAGAATGATATAAAGTCAGAATTGAGAGATATAAAGTCAGAATGAGATATAAAGTCAGAATGATATAAAGTCAGAATTGAGAGATATAAAGTCAGATGATATAAAGTCAGAATTGAGAGATATAAAGTCAGAATTGAGTGATATAAAGTCAGAATGATATAAAGTCAGAATTGAGAGATATAAAGTCAGAATTGAGATATAAAGTCAGAATTGAGATATAAAGTCAGAATTGAGAGATATAAAGTCAGAAATGATATAAAGTCAGAATTGAGAGATATAAAGTCAGAATTGAGATATAAAGTCAGAATTGAGTGATATAAAGTCAGAATTGAGTGATATAAAGTCAGAATGATATAAAGTCAGAATTGAGAGATATAAAGTCAGAATTCAGTGATATAAAGTCAGAATGATATAAAGTCAGAATTGAGAGATATAAAGTCAGAATTGAATGATATAAAGTCAGAATTGAGAGATATAAAGTCAGAATTGAGAGATATAAAGTCAGAATTGAGTGATATAAAGTCAGAATTGAGTGATATAAAGTCAGAATTGATGATAAAGTCAGAATGATATAAAGTCAGAATTGAGAGATATAAAGTCAGAATGATATAAAGTCAGAATTGAGAGATATAAAGTCAGAATTGATATATAAAGTCAGAATTGAGAGATATAAAGTCAGAATTAAAGTCAGAATTGAGATATAAAGTCAGAAGAATGATATAAAGTCAGAATTGAGATATAAAGTCAGAATTGAGAGATATAAAGTCAGAATTGAGAGATATAAAGTCAGAATGATATAAAGTCAGAATTGAAGTGATATAAAGTCAGAATTGAGATAAAGTCAGAATTGAGAGATATAAAGTCAGAATTGAGATATAAAGTCAGAATTGAGTGATATAAAGTCAGAATGTGATATAAAGTCAGAATTGAGAGATATAAAGTCAGAATTGAGAGATATAAAGTCAGAATTGAGTGATATAAAGTCAGAATTGAGAGATATAAAGTCAGAATTGAGAGATATAAAGTCAGAATTGAGTGATATAAAGTCAGAATTGAGATATAAAGTCAGAATTGAGTGATATAAAGTCAGAATTGAGTGATAAAGTCAGAATTGAGTGATATAAAGTCAGAATTGAGTGACAAAGTCAGAATTGAGTGATATAAAGTCAGAATTGAGTGACAAAGTCAGAATTGAGTGACAAAGTCAGAACTGAGTGATATAAAGTCAGAATTGAGTGACATAAAGTCAGAATTGAGTGACATAAAGTCAGAATTGAGTGATATAAAGTCAGAATTGAGTGACATAAAGTCAGAATTGAGAGATATAAAGTCAGAATTGAGTGATATAAAGTCAGAATTGAGTGATATAAAGTCAGAATGATATAAAGTCAGAATTGAGAGATATAAAGTCAGAATGATATAAAGTCAGAATTGAGTGATATAAAGTCAGAATTGAGAGATATAAAGTCAGAATTGAGAGATATAAAGTCAGAACTGAGTGATATAA
This sequence comes from Paracanthobrama guichenoti, assembly GCA_018749465.1. Classification (NCBI taxonomy): domain Eukaryota; kingdom Metazoa; phylum Chordata; class Actinopteri; order Cypriniformes; family Gobionidae; genus Paracanthobrama; species Paracanthobrama guichenoti. Next base: position 30,222 of record JAGHMJ010001166.1, read on the forward strand.
AGTCAGAATTGAGAGATATAAAGTCAGAATTGAGTGATATAAAGTCAGAATTGAGTGATATAAAGTCAGAATTGAGTGATATAAAGTCAGAATGATATAAAGTCAGAATTGAGTGATATAAAGTCAGAATGATATAAAGTCAGAATGATATAAAGTCAGAATTGAGTGATATAAAGTCAGAATTGAGAGATATAAAGTCAGTGTGATAAAGTCAGAATGATATAAAGTCAGAATTGAGAGATATAAAGTCAGAATGATATAAAGTCAGAATTGAGAGATATAAAGTCAGAATTGAGTGATATAAAGTCAGAATTGAGTGATATAAAGTCAGAATGATATAAAGTCAGAATGATATAAAGTCAGAATTGAGAGATATAAAGTCAGAATGATATAAAGTCAGAATTGAGATATTTAAAGTCAGAATTGAGAGATATAAAGTCAGAATGATATAAAGTCAGAATTGAGAGATATAAAGTCAGAATGATATAAAGTCAGAATTGAGAGATATAAAGTCAGAATGATATAAAGTCAGAATTGAGATATATAAAGTCAGAATTGAGAGATATAAAGTCAGAATTGAGTGATATAAAGTCAGAGAATGAGATAAAGTCAGAATTGAGAGATATAAAGTCAGAATTGAGATATAAAGTCAGAATTGAGATATAAAGTCAGAATTGAGAGATATAAAGTCAGAATGATATAAAGTCAGAATTGAGAGATATAAAGTCAGAATTGAGATATAAAGTCAGAATTGAGTGATATAAAGTCAGAATTGAGTGATATAAAGTCAGAATGATATAAAGTCAGAATTGAGAGATATAAAGTCAGAATTGAGTGATATAAAGTCAGAATGATATAAAGTCAGAATTGAGAGATATAAAGTCAGAATGATATAAAGTCAGAATTGAGAGATATAAAGTCAGAATTGAGTGATATAAAGTCAGTGATATAAAGTCAGAATTGAGTGATATAAAGTCAGAATTGAGTGATATAAAGTCAGAATGATATAAAGTCAGAATGATATAAAGTCAGAATTGAGAGATATAAAGTCAGAATGATATAAAGTCAGAATTGAGAGATATAAAGTCAGAAATGATATAAAGTCAGAATTGAGAGATATAAAGTCAGAATTGTCAGAGATATAAAGTCAGAATGATATAAAGTCAGAATTGAGATATATAAAGTCAGAATTGAGAGATATAAAGTCAGAATTGAGAGATATAAAGTCAGAATGATATAAAGTCAGAATTGAGTGATATAAAGTCAGAATGAGATAAAGTCAGAATTGAGATATAAAGTCAGAATTGAGATATAAAGTCAGAATTGAGTGATATAAAGTCAGAATGAGATAAAGTCAGAATTGAGAGATATAAAGTCAGAATTGAGATATAAAGTCAGAATTGAGTGATATAAAGTCAGAATGAGATATAAAGTCAGAATTGAGAGATATAAAGTCAGAATTGAGTGATATAAAGTCAGAATTGAGAGATATAAAGTCAGAATTGAGATATAAAGTCAGAATTGAGTGATATAAAGTCAGAATTGAGAGATATAAAGTCAGAATTGAGAGATATAAAGTCAGAATTGAGTGATATAAAGTCAGAGTGATATAAAGTCAGAATTGAGATATAAAGTCAGAATTGAGAGATATAAAGTCAGAATTGAGAGATATAAAGTCAGAATTGAGTGATATAAAGTCAGAATTGAGAGATATAAAGTCAGAATTGATTGAGAGATATAAAGTCAGAATTGAGATATAAAGTCAGAATTGAGAGATATAAAGTCAGAATTGAGAGATATAAAAGAATTGATATAAAGTCAGAATTGAGTGATATAAAGTCAGAATTGAGTGATATAAAGTCAGAATTGAGAGATATAAAGTCAGAATGAGAGATATAAAGTCAGAATTGAGAGATATAAAGTCAGAATTGAGAGATATAAAGTCAGAATTGAGACATAAAGTCAGAATTGAGAGATATAAAGTCAGAATTGAGACATAAAGTCAGAATTGAGAGATATAAAGTCAGAATTGAGACATAAAGTCAGAATTGAGTGATATAAAGTCAGAATTGAGACAAAGTCAGAATTGAGTGATATAAAGTCAGAATTGAGAGATATAAAGTCAGCATTGAGAGATATAAAGTCAGAATTGAGTGATATAAAGTCAGAATTGAGAGATATAAAGTCAGAATATAAAGTCAGAATTGAGAGATATAAAGTCAGAATTGAGTGATATAAAGTCAGAATTGAGAGATATAAAGTCAGAATTGAGTGATATAAAGTCAGAATTGAGTGATATAAAGTCAGAATTGAGAGATATAAAGTCAGAATTGAGAGATATAAAGTCAGAACTGAGAGATATAAAGTCAGAATTGAGTGATATAAAGTCAGAATTGAGAGATATAAAGTCAGAATTGAGTGATATAAAGTCAGAATTGAGTGATATAAAGTCAGAATTGAGATATAAAGTCAGAATTGAGTTATATAAAGTCAGAATTGAGAGATATAAAGTCAGAATTGAGATATAAAGTCAGAATTGAGATAAAGTCAGAATTGAGTGATATAAAAGTCAGAATTGAGTGATATAAAGTCAGAATTGAGATAAAGTCAGAATTGAGTGATATAAAAGTCAGAATTGAGTGATATAAAGTCAGAATTGAGTGATATAAAGTCAGAATGATATAAAGTCAGAATTGAGAGATATAAAGTCAGAATTGAGTGATATAAAGTCAGAATTGAGATATAATGTCAGAATTGAGTGATATAAAGTCAGAATTGAGTGACAAAGTCAGAATTGAGTGATATAAAGTCAGAATTGAGTGACAAAGTCAGAATTGAGTGATATAAAGTCAGAATTGAGTGACAAAGTCAGAATTGAGTGATATAAAGTCAGAATTGAGTGACAAAGTCAGAACTGAGTGATATAAAGTCAGAATTGAGTGACAAAGTCAGAATTGAGTGACATAAAGTCAGAATTGAGTGACATAAAGTCAGAATTGAGTGACATAAAGTCAGAATTGAGAGATATAAAGTCAGAATTGAGTGATATAAAGTCAGAATTGAGTGATATAAAGTCAGAATGATATAAAGTCAGAATTGAGAGATATAAAGTCAGAAATGATATAAAGTCAGAATTGAGTGATATAAAGTCAGAATTGAGAGATATAAAGTCAGAATTGAGAGATATAAAGTCAGAACTGAGAGATATAAAGTCAGAACTGAGTGATATAAAGTCAGAATTGAGAGATATAAAGTCAGAATTGAGTGATATAAAGTCAGAATTGAGTGATATAAAGTCAGAATTGAGTGATATAAAGTCAGAATGATATAAAGTCAGAATTGAGTGATATAAAGTCAGAATGATATAAAGTCAGAATGATATAAAGTCAGAATTGAGTGATATAAAGTCAGAATTGAGTGATATAAAGTCAGAATGATATAAAGTCAGAATTGAGAGATATAAAGTCAGAATGATATAAAGTCAGAATTGAGAGATATAAAGTCAGAATTGAGTGATATAAAGTCAGAATTGAGTGATATAAAGTCAGAATGATATAAAGTCAGAATGATATAAAGTCAGAATTGAGAGATAAAAAGTCAGAATGATATAAAGTCAGAATTGAGATATTTAAAGTCAGAATTGAGAGATATAAAGTCAGAATGATATAAAGTCAGAATTGAGAGATATAAAGTCAGAATGATATAAAGTCAGAATTGAGAGATATAAAGTCAGAATGATATAAAGTCAGAATTGAGATATATAAAGTCAGAATTGAGAGATATAAAGTCAGAATTGAGTGATATAAAGTCAGAATGAGATAAAGTCAGAATTGAGAGATATAAAGTCAGAATTGAGATATAAAGTCAGAATTGAGATATAAAGTCAGAATTGAGAGATATAAAGTCAGAATGATATAAAGTCAGAATTGAGATATATAAAGTCAGAATTGAGAGATATAAAGTCAGAATTGAGTGATATAAAGTCAGAAATGATATAAAGTCAGAATTGAGAGATATAAAGTCAGAATTGAGTGATATAAAGTCAGAATGATATAAAGTCAGAATTGAGAGATATAAAGTCAGAATGATATAAAGTCAGAATTGAGAGATATAAAGTCAGAATTGAGTGATATAAAGTCAGAATTGAGTGATATAAAGTCAGAATTGAGTGATATAAAGTCAGAAATGATATAAAGTCAGAATGATATATAAAGTCAGAATTGAGAGATATAAAGTCAGAATGATATAAAGTCAGAATTGAGATATTTAAAGTCAGAATTGAGAGATATAAAGTCAGAATGATATAAAGTCAGAATTGAGATATATAAAGTCAGAATTGAGAGATATAAAGTCAGAATTGAGAGATATAAAGTCAGAATGATATAAAGTCAGAATTGAGATATAAAGTCAGAATTGAGATATAAAGTCAGAATTGAGTGATATAAAGTCAGAATGAGATAAAGTCAGAATTGAGAGATATAAAGTCAGAATTGAGATATAAAGTCAGAATTGAGATATAAAGTCAGAATTGAGTGATATAAAGTCAGAATGAGATAAAGTCAGAATTGAGAGATATAAAGTCAGAATTGAGATATAAAGTCAGAATTGAGTGATATAAAGTCAGAATGAGATAAAGTCAGAATTGAGAGATATAAAGTCAGAATTGAGATATAAAGTCAGAATTGAGTGATATAAAGTCAGAATTGAGAGATATAAAGTCAGAATTGAGTGATATAAAGTCAGAATTGAGAGATATAAAGTCAGAATTGAGAGATATAAAGTCAGAATTGAGTGATATAAAGTCAGAATTGAGTGATATAAAGTCAGAATTGAGATATAAAGTCAGAATTGAGAGATATAAAGTCAGGATTGAGATATAAAGTCAGAATTGAGATATAAAGTCAGAATTGAGATATAAAGTCAGAATTGAGAGATATAAAGTCAGAATTGAGAGATATAAAGTCAGAATTGAGTGATATAAAGTCAGAATTGAGATATAAAGTCGAATTGTGAGATATAAAGTCAGAATTGAGATATAAAGTCAGAATTGAGAGATATAAAGTCAGGATTGAGATATAAAGTCAGAATTGAGAGATATAAAGTCAGAATTGAGATATAAAGTCAGAATTGAGAGATATAAAGTCAGAATTGAGAGATATAAAGTCGAATTGTGAGATATAAAGTCAGAATTGAGATATAAAGTCAGAATTGAGAGATATAAAGTCAGAATTGAGTGATATAAAGTCAGAATTGAGAGATATAAAGTCGAATTGAGATATAAAGTCGGAATTGAGATATAAAGTCAGGATTGAGAGATATAAAGTCAGAATTGAGAGATATAAAGTCAGAATTGAGAGATATAAAGTCGGAATTGAGATATAAAGTCAGAATTGAGAGATATAAAGTCAGAATTGAGAGATATAAAGTCAGAATTGAGATATAAAGTCAAATTGAGACATGAAGTCAGAATTGAGAGATATAAAGTCAGAATTGAGAGATATAAAGTCAGAATTGAGATATAAAGTCAGGATTGAGAGATATAAAGTCAGAATTGAGAGATATAAAGTCGGAATTGAGATATAAAGTCAGAATTGAGAGATATAAAGTCAGAATTGAGAGATATAAAGTCAGAATTGAGATATAAAGTCAGGATTGAGAGATATAAAGTCAGAATTGAGAGATATAAAGTTGGAATTGAGATATAAAGTCAGAATTGAGAGATATAAAGTCAGAATTGAGAGATATAAAGTCAGAATTGAGTGATATAAAGTTAGAATTGAGATATAAAGTCAGAATTGAGAGATATAAAGTCAGAATTGAGTGATATAAAGTCAGAATTGAGATATAAAGTCAGAATTGAGTGATATAAAGTCAGAATTGAGAGATATAAAGTCAGAATTGAGAGATATAAAGTTGGAATTGAGATATAAAGTCAGAATTGAGAGATATAAAGTCAGAATTGAGTGATATAAAGTCAGGATTGAGAGATATAAAGTTGGAATTGAGATATAAAGTCGGAATTGAGATATAAAGTCAGAATTGAGAGATAAAGTCAGAATTGAGAGATATACATTTCGAGGGGGTTAAATTTCAAGGCTTCGGTCACTTTTGACCGCGAAGAAGCCGAATGTGACCCCTAAACGAAGAGGACCAGAGGGTTAACAGGCACCAAACTACTGAATGTACTTCAAGGATGTTAATCCACAAAAGTGTTTTAATTACTGTAACTCGATCTTCTCAATTTTCCAGGAGGGAAAGAGGCAGCACTATGAACTAGGTCAGTTTTTAAAGAAACGCTACCAAGGATTCCTGAGCGAGGACTATAAGCATCACGAGGTCACTCTCTCTTTAAATTTCAGTTTAACCATGTTATAGATACACACAGTTGTCAGACTTGCATGTTTAAATGGCATATGGCATCTTTGTGTTGCAGATATTCGTCAGAAGCACAGATCTTGATCGGACGCTGATGAGTGCAGAAGCTAACCTGGCCGGCATGTTCCCACCTTCCAGTTCTGAGGAGTTTATTCCATATTTGAAATGGCAACCGATTCCTGTCCACACTGTCCCAGAGGATAAAGATTGGGTAAGACATCACACTGAAGTTCATATTTGCACTGCAGCATCATCAGTGAATATCTCTGGATGTCTGAAATCTTTGTTTCCATGGCCATACGACCTGCCTACATTGTGTTTGCCTTTGGATTTTTTCTTTCCAGCTGCTTTCATTCCCGCTAGAAGACTGTCCACGTTACACACAGCTCATGAACGAGACGGAAAAATCTGACATTTTTCGTAAAATGAATGTCACTTATGCGGTGAGTCCACCTTGCAGAAACCCAGTTATAATAGCAGGCCGTCTGTCTATGGACTTTACAGCAATTATGATATAGTGCAGCACAAAAGGTATCCTGTGCTTTTCTGAATCGAGTAGGTTCAGTTTGGCTCATGAATATTTATTATAGTCCACTAATCATTTAACCAGTAGTCCTAACAGGGGAATTGTTTAGAGATCTCAGTTTGAGACAGAACTTTGTGTCTTCTGTTCTTCCTGAAGTACTTGAACACATTTGTATGATTGTGCTTCTTACCATAAATTTTGGTTGGATGTGTTGGCTAGATGAATAAAGTTTGTAAACAAACTTTAAGTTGGCTTGAAAAAGCCCAGCCAGAAACTTTGACATAGTTTTGAAAGCTTGGAGTTTGAAGGTTTTTAGTCTGAAATGGTTTAAGTTTTAGTTTAGTAGTTTAAAAGCCAGCCAACTGTGTAACTAGCCAACATGTTTTAGTATGTTACTAGCATGTTGTAAGCATTAATTAGCATTTTGCTAACAAGTTTTAGCATTAATTAACATGTTGCTAGTATGATTTAACATGTTACTAACATGTTTTAGCATGTTGTTATCACAAATTAGCAAGTTGCTAGATTTAGCATGTATCTAGCATGAATTAACATGTTACCAGCATGATTTAACATTGTTGCTAACACGTTTCAACATGTTGCTAACATGTTTTAACACATTGTTAGCATTATTTAACATGATAATAATCTGTTTTAACATGTTAGCATTAATTAGCATGTTTTTATCACCTTAGATTGAGCCATTCTAGCTTCTCTATGTGCTCTGAAAGGAGGGGTGTGGCGGTGGGTAATGCAATTCACAACTCTCACGTTAGATGCCCGCTAAATTCTACACACTGCTCCTTTAAAATGTTGCTAGCATTTGTTAACACAAATTAGCATTTTGCTAGCATGTTTTAGCATTTTTCTAACATGAATTAACATGTTGCCAGCATGATTTATCATTGTTTTTAGCATAAATTAACATGTTTTTAGAATTTTGAATTAGCATGTTCACTAGCATTTTTTTAACACATTGTTAGCATTAATTAGCATATTTAGCTAACATGTTATCACAAATTAACATGTTTTAGCATGAATTAGCATGTTTGCTAACACGTTTTAACATTTTGCTAGCATGTTTTAACATATTGTTAGCATTATTTAAAGGGTTAGTTCACCCAAAAATGAGGATTAGCCCATGATTTACTCACCCTCAAGCCATCCTAGGTGTGTATGACATTCTTCTTTCAAACTGCTCCACACGGCTCCAGGGGGTTAATAAAGGCCTTCTGAAGCGAAGCGTTTGTGTGTAAGTGTATGTGAAAATATCCATATTTAAAACTTTATAAGGTAAAATTTCTATTTTTGATGGGTTGTCTTCTGTATTCAACTTACGGAAAAAGTGTAACGCCTCTGCAGATTCAAAATGCGTACACCACGTCTGACTTGCGTAACTGGTGTGCAATACTTGTTCTATGGTGTTCTGTCGTATAAAACTGTGTGAGTAGTGTTTACACTGAAAATGTGCACTTTAAACACCTGATGATGCACTTAATTAATGGAAAAACAGTGGAATGTTGGACACTTCAGGCACGCGACTGCCACAGCTTCAAGATTCAAGAGTTTTATTTGTCACATACACAGTTATATACAGAATATACAACCGGCAGTGAAATGTAAACAGGTATATATATATCTGTAGAATTATAAATAATCAAGTCATTAGAAAAAAATTTAAAAAATAAAGAAGTGGAATAAAATAAGTGAGGTAGACTGTGCAGTGAGTAAACTGTAGACTTATAAATATGTGGTTAACAAATGTAGAAAGAGTATAATGCATGAAACAGGTTTATAACAGGTTGTTACACAGTAACTGCAGAACAGAAAGTGCAGTGCAATGTCAGTGTATCGATGTTTATCCTGACGTGAAGTCACGTGACGTTAAGTTCAGGAGTCTGATGGCCTGGGGGAAGAAGCTCCTCCTGAGTCTCTCAGTTTTGGCCATCAGGCTTCGGAAGCGCTTACCAGATGGCAGCAGCGTGAAATGAGGGTTTGCAGGGTGATTAGAGTCCTTGATGATCTTAGTAGCTCTACCTTTGCAGCGTTTGGTGTAGGCGTCCTGCAGAGACGGGAGAGCTGACCCTGAGATACGCTCGGATAGGCCGCGACTCTTTGCAGGGCTTTGCGGTCATGACTGGTGCTGTTCCATACCACGCTGTGATGCACTGAGTTAAAACACTTTCTATCGCCTAAATAGAAAGTTTTCAGGATAGCTGGTGAAACCTGAATTTCCTCAGCTGGCGCAGGTGGTACAGTCTTTGCCTGGCTTTTTTCACCTGTGTCTGAATGTGAGCAGTCCAGGTCAGGTCCTCGGAGATGTTTACTCCCAGGTACTTGAAGCTGCTCACTCTCTCTACTGGTGACCCGCTGATCATGAGGAGGAAGTATGTCCGTTGCTGTCTCTTCCTGGAAGTCCACAATCATTTCTTTGGTCTTGCCAACATTCAGAGAGAGACAGTTGTCCTGGCACCATGATGTTAGATGCTCCACCTCGTCCAAGTATGCCGTCTCATTGTTGTTGGAAATGAGGCCCAGGACAACAGTATCATCAGCAAATTTGATGATAGAGGTGGAGCTGTGTGTGGACAAACAGTCATGCGTGTAGAGAGTAGAGCAGGGGCTCAGGACACAGCCCTGTGGAGCTCCCACACTCAGGAGATGGAGGTGGAGGTGGAGGTGGACTGGCCTACTCTCACCACCTGAGGCCTGCCAGTGATGAAGTCCTCAATCCAGTGGCAGAGAGAAGGGTTCAGGCCGAGATCCAGGAGTTTGGAGGTTAGCTTAATGGGAACTATGGTGTTAAAGGCTGAGCTATAGTCAATAAACAGCAGCCTTACGTAGTTCCCACTTTTGCTGTCGATGTGAGTGAGGGAGAGTGGAGCACATGAGAGATGGCATCTTCACTGTTCTATCTATTGGGACGATAGGCAAACTGAAGAGGGTCCAAAGTGTCAGGAATGAAGGCATAAATGGTGTTTTTAATGAGTCTCTCAAAAGACCTTCATGACTATAGACGTGAGAGCCACTGGACGATAGTCATTTAGGCAAGAGGGTTTACTGTTCTTAGGGACAGTGGGATGATGGTGGATTTTTTTGAAGGAGGTGGGGACCACAAATGTAGCGAGGGACTCATTAAAGATAGATGTAAACAACCGGCGAGCTGATCAGCACAGGACCCGCAGAACACGACCTGAAATACCATCGGCCCGGCAGCTTTCCCTGGCGATCCACACGCTTGAGAAAGCTGCTGGGCGGATATTTATTTCAGGTCGTGTTCTCTGCGTCCTGTGCTGATCAGCTCGCCGAGTTGTTACATCTAATTCATGTCGGAGAGGGCAGGGATGATAATAACAATCGTATAGCAAAGTTCATGCCACTACATGGTGTATAAGTGTGTCAATAAAACAACGTAAATATGTACTATTTTACTGCTGTCCTAATAAAACGTTTTTTTTTGTCATGAGTCTTGGTCCTTATTTTTTTCATATGTGTGCCTTACGATGTTAGTATGTTCCCTGTCTTGGAATGTAAATGTGCAATAAAAACAATCATGGTTATGTTTTTTATGCAGGCATTTATAGAAATGGTGAGAAAAATACAGGACTGGGGAGACAGCCAACATTGCGTCTGTTTGGACTGTATATGACGCATTGTTCTGTGAGTGTGAGTCCCCTGGTGAAAATCAATGTTTTAATGTGTTTTTTAATATGCTTTAAGCACTAGTAATCAGATTTGGTCATCTGAAAAAGTGTGTATTTTGCTTTGAAAAACCGAGCAAAAAGTAAAATGCATTACCTGATCCTGGATAGCAAAACGTGGGATTTCCAAATCCAGATCATTTCTGATCCAGATTAAACTTTTGAAGAACTGGTCCCAGATGCTCAGAATGAAATCCAGATGCTCAGGTTATTCTCCTTCCCAGGCGACACATGGGAAGCTGCCTGCATCAGACTGGGTGACTCCAGAAGTGATGGAAAAAGCTGAAGGTGCTGAATGACTTTTCCTATCAGATTATGTTTGGATTCAATGGGAAAAAGGAGAAGTGCAGACTTCAGGGAGGTGAGAGCTTATCCCTGGGAAGAGCATCTTATTACATTTGAATTAAATGAATAAAAGAAACAGAAAATGCAAAGAAAAACATTTATACGAGGTTGAACACAGAAAGCAGTTTGTGTGCCCATCAGTGACATAAGAAGACAGCCGGCACTTTCATCCACGGCAAAGGGTGGCAAATTACACAGGAACTTCATCTGGGGAATTTAGAAATATTCAGTTTGGAAACTTAATGGGAATTTACGGAAATTGATGGAATTTACAAGAATTGATGTGGAATTTACTTGTAATTTATGAGGATTTATGGGAATTTATGGGAAATAATGAGAATTTATGGCATTTTTACAGAGAATTTATGGAATTTATAAGAATTTATGGAAATATATATGAGTATTTATGGGAATTTATGGCAATTTATGAGAATTTACAGGAATTTATGGGAATTTATAGAAATTTACGGAATTTATGAGAATTTATGGAAAGTACTTATAAACTATGGAAGTGGAACACAGAATTTATGGGAATTTATTGGAAATAAGGGAATTACACGGAATTTATGAGAATTTGTAGAATATATGAGAATTTATGGGAAATAAGGGAATTTACATGAATTTATGGGAAATAAGAGGAAATTTACAGGAATTTATGAGAATTTATGAATATATGAGAATTTATGGGAAACAAGGTGAACTTATGAATTTATGGGAAATACATGGAATTCAACGGAATTTATGAGAATTTATGGAATATATGAGAATTTATGGAAATAAGGAACTTCACGAGAATCATGGGAAATAAGAAACTTACGGAATTTATGAGAATTTTATGGGAATATATGAGAATTTATGGGAAACAAGAGAATTTATTATGAATTTCTATGGAAATAAGGAATTCTGACGGAATTTATGAATTTATGGGAACATATGAGAACTTATGGGAAACAAGGGAATTTCTGATAATTTATGGGAAATAAGGGGGAATTTACGAGAATCACATGAGAATTGTATGGGAATATATGAGAATTTATGGGAAATAAGAAATCATTATGAACTTTATGAGAACTTATGGAAAATAAGGAACTTCACGTGGAATTTATGAGAATTCTATGGAAATAAGGGGAACTCATCGTGGAATTTCTATGGGAAACAGGGAACTTCTGTGAATCTATGGAACTTATGAGAATCAAGGAATCCCATCGAAATCATGAGAATTCTATGTGGAACAAGTAGAATCTCACTGAACTCTATGGAATCCTTATGGGAAATAAGGGAATCTCACTGAGATCCTATGGAAAATAAGGGGAACTTCCATGGAATTTATGGAAATAAGGGAGTTCCACGGAATTTATGGGAATTTATGGGAAATAAGAGAATCCCATCGGAAACAAGGGAATTCTCGGAACTTATGGAGAATTTATGGGGAAATAAAGGGAATTTACGGAACTCATGGGAAATAAGGGGAATTTACAGGAACTTATGGGAATTTATGGGAAATAAGGAATCCTACGGAATTTATGAGAATTCCTGGGAAATAAAGGAATTTACGAAGGAAATATGGGAGATCTTGCATTTGAATCTATGGAAAATTTATAGGAAATAATGGAATTTAATGGGAAATATAAGGGGAATTTAATGGAATTTATAGAGAATTTATGGGAAATGAGTGGGAATTCTAATGAACTAGCAGAATTTACGGGAATGTATGAGAAAGAAGGTGAAAATCTGACCCTGAAGATAACGTGTGAGGCTTTTTGCATCCCTTCAGAACAACCTAATCAAACCCAGATTTCTTGTGTGTTTACACAGATAACAAGTATAAAGTCTTAGAGTTGCTTAAAGGGACTGAAGATTTCTGGAACCTTCCGGGAGAACGCATAATCTGGGGAGTTTTGAAATATTCAATTTAGAAACTTGACAATTGAAAAACTGGAGTAATGATGTTGAAAATTATACTGTAATAGGAAAATTATATTTTAAAGTGTATATCTCAACAGAAAATCAATTATTTTAGTTGAGTTTTATTAATATTTTGATATACAAATGCTGGTCATATAATGAGAATTATCATCAAAAGTTGATTTATTTCTACCAATTCCATTCAAAAGAGGTAAACTTGTATAGTATATTCATTCATTACACACAGACTGATATATATTTAAATGTTTATTTCTTTTAGTTTTGATGATTATAACTGATCGACTAAGGAAAATCCAAATTCAGGATCTCAGAAAATCTGAATATTGTGAAAGGTTGGAATATTGAAGACCCCTGATTCAAGATTCAAAGAAGTTTTTATTTGTCAAGCATGCCACAGTTATATACAGAATATACAACCAGCAGCAAAAATGTAAAAGCCACACTCTGATCAGCTGGATGAACTCAACACACCTGCAAAGGCCTTCAAGTACTCTCTCAGTCCTAGTTCTGCCAGGCTACACAATCATGGGGAAGACCGCTGACCTGACCGCGCTGTCCAAAGGACATTGACCACTGACCCCTTACAAGGAGGGCAAAGACAACAAGCTGTCACTGCAGAAGAGGTCAGCTGTTCCAGAGCTCTGTGTCCGAGCACATTAATAGAGAGGCCAAGGGGGAAGGGAAAAGATGTGGGGAGAAAAAGTGTCCAAGCAATAGGGATAACCTGGCACCCTGGAGAGGATTGAGAAACAAACCCATTAAAAAAATGAGTGGACTGCAGCTGGAGTCAGAGCTTCCAGAACCACTACACACAGACGTCATAAGGACATAGGTTTCAGCTGCCGCACCCAGTCCTCAAAGTCGAGCCACTCTTGAACAACAGACAGCGTGTGGCCAGGCGTCTGCCCGCCTGACTAAAGACAGAAAGGACTGGACCGCTGCTGGAGTGCTCCAGAGATATGTTCTCTGATGAGAGTCAATCAGGGTCCCAGAGTCTGGAGGAAGAGGAGAGACACACACGCCACGCGGTGCTTGAGGTCCAGTGTAAGAAGTTCCCCACATCGGTGATGGTTTGGGATTGCCATGTCATCTGCTGGTGTTGGTCCACTGGGTTTTCTGAGGTCCAAGGTCAAGCACGCAGCCGTATCCCAGGAAGTTTAGGAGCACTTCATGCTGTCTGCTGCTGACCAATCCTTTATGGAGATGCAGATTACATTTCCAACAGGACTTGGCACCTGCACACACAGTTTAAGGACCATGGTATCCTGTTCTTAATTGGCCAGCAACCTCGCCTGATAATCTGTGGGCTATTGTGTAGAGGAGAAGATCGTCAATGCCAGACCCAACACGCAGAAGAGCGAGAGGCCACTATCAGAGCCACCTGGGCTCTCCTAACACAGAGCAGGGCCACAGACCTGATGGACTCCATGCCACGCCATCGCTGCAGTGTGATTCAGGCTAAGGAGGCGCCGGCTCAGTGTTGAGTGCTGGACACGCTCACACTCTTCAGCTGGTCAAGAACTTTAAAATCCTTTGCTGTGTTTGGTCTAAAGTAATATTCTGATTTACTGAGATCCTGAATTTGGGATTTTCTTTGGTTGTCAGTTATAATCATCAAAACTAAAAGAAATAAACATTTGAAATATATCAGTCTGTGTGTAATGAATGAATATAATATACAAAAGCCACTTTTTGAATGGAATCAACATGAAATAAATCAACTTTTGATGAGTATTCCAATTATGTGACCAGCACTTTTCTGTATAATAATATTAATTTCTCATATATTCTGTTAATTCCCATGGAAAGTTTAGCACAGCCCTTTGAAAACTCCCAGAATTTAGCAACCCTAGCAGGGACACGTTCTCATTTGCAGGCCTGCTGGTGCATCAGATCATTA
>JAGHMJ010001169.1:0-30000 GCA_018749465.1 Paracanthobrama guichenoti
CAGATATCAAACATTTCAGCAAGTGACAATTGAGTTATTGATATCAGGAATGCATATTTTTACTAGTAACAAAGTACTTATTGATATCAAAAATGGCGACTTTTACTAGTAAGAAATCAATTCTTCATCGACAATTGAGTTTGAGTGGGAGGCTATGGTGACGCTTAACCAGTGAAAATACAATTACAGATCAAGAATGAAAATCAAGAATTCACATTTCTACGAGTGATGACGTCATTGTTGATGGTCTAGTGAAAATTAACTAGTTGATCTCAAGAATATTCTGGGAATTAATAAACGTTAAACCGGCTTGCCATATGCAAACTCACAGATTTGAAGTGCACACTTTTAATACAATTACAGATATCAAGAATTAATATTCATATCGTAGAGTTCATATTGAGATCTCTGACTTATGTTTATGGCGAATCTGATCTCTAGAGGAGACACACACACACACACACACACACACACACACACACACACGAGTCTCTCTCTCCGGAGAAACGGGTCAACGTGGGAACATTCACAACCCGCTATACTTCTGTAATGTGATGAACTTCCCCGTGAATCGGGACGCTTGAACAGAACAAATAAGGAAATGCAAGTCCGTGTGACTTTTCAAGCACAAACCTCATTGTTCTCCATGTAATGTCATTGTTGTGTTGGAGAAATGTCAGATTTGAGGAGGAGGAGGCAGTGAACGCTGAAAGGCTCATTCACTGGAGTCGCGCTGTGCTTCCTGCTCCTCTTCAGTGTCAGGACTGTGAACGCCACACCATGATGCTCACGATCTGTGTATTTAATGTGTGCATCCTGCATAACCGACTCAGCCACTGACCCAGATCAGCTGAGCAGATTTACATTTATTCATTTACACAAAGTCACTTACAAACGAGGAACAACACAAGCACTCGCTCACAGAGCACACTAACTGCTTCTGAGCCAAACTTCAGACAGCGTCTCGTCCGAGCGCTAGACCTTCAGACTGCGCCGACTCAAACTGATCCATTAAAAATCACAGACTTACACCGAGGGGGTCAAAAGTTTAATACAGCAACTCTACACTCTAACAAATCTTCTACACTCTAAAAAATGCTGGGTTAAAAACAACCCAAGTTGGGTTGAAAATGGGCTAACCCAGCAATTGGGTTGTTTTAGCCCAGCGGTTGGGTTAAATGTTTGCTTAAAGCAACCCATTTACTGGGTTAAAACAACCTAATCGCTGGGTTAGTCCATTTTCAACCCAACTTGGGTTGTTTTTAACCCAGCATTTTTTAGAGTGTAGTAGAGTATTATTGGCAAGCAACTAGCTTAGGACATGCTAAATCATGTTAGCAAAAAAAATGGTACGTCATGGTAAAACATGTTAAATCATGTTGGCAACATGTTAATTAATGCTAACAAAATGTTCATTTATGCTAGTAACATAATTCAAGTTAGCAATGTGTTAAAACCATAGACTGTAAAAAATAAATAAAATGGACGTAGAGTGCGTGCCGTCACCCGTAGGTTTCTGAAGAGCATTTTTGAAGCCTTAAGTTGGCCATCTTGGCAGCGTGTCACTCCCGTATAACAGAAAATGGGCAAAGAGGCGGGATGTGGGCGGAGCTGAGGTGACTGGTTGCTGAAACCACGCCCGCCTAGCGCGACTATAGTGGCAATCCACCTGTCACTCAAGTGGCCACGCCCTTAATTATGCAGAACTTTAAGGCTTTAATATAATTCAAACGGACGAGTTATAAACAAATTCACCCCCTCACAGTCGTCATGAAGGGCAGAATGAGCCGTACAGACCAAAACCACAGTTTGTCCCAGGCTGTAAACATGTGTTATTCTGCTGTGAAGTTGGGCATTTTAACATGGAGCTCAATGAGATTCTGCTCCCTTCTGGAGCCGGTCTCTAGTGGCCACTTAAGTCACTTCCGTATTGGCTTCAAGAGAGACCGCGGGAGGAGCCGCTTGGTTAAAACATGTTATCATGTTTACCACAGGCTAACAACATGCTAAATCATGGTAGCAACACGCAAAAACATGCTAACAATGTGATAAATCATGCTAGAAACGTGTGAAACTTCAATATCAACCATTCAATTCAAACTTTAAGCCTCTCAAGTTATTTCAAACTTTCAGACAAGCCTTTTTCAAGCAAAGTTACTACTCATCTAGTTCATTAGTTAGTGTCGTTGTTTATGGTATTGGTTAGTCGAGGGCTCGTATCATTTTTGTGATGGTCTCGGCTGATCACGTGGAGGGTTGATCATTCCACCACAGAGGAACAGAGGCGGTGAAGGGTCTGGAAAACGACCCTGTGAAAGAACAAACGTCTGTGAGAAAGTCCCAGTGTCGCTTCTGAAGATCAAAGCCTTGAATCGGATGCTTAAAACATGCTGATGAGACGCATTTTTAAATGTAAGAGGAGACGGGAGTAATCCCAGGCTTACATTGATCTTTCATTAAAACAACATCTTCCTCCACCTCTGAAATGATTTGTTCCCCAGCCAGTGGTTAAATGTGTAATTTCAGCTCCACCCAATCAGAGCAGCCCATGTCCGACTCATCTAATGAGCTCGGGATGGATGTACCGGTGTTTGAAACTTGTTTAGCCGGTTTGGAAAGGCATTCATTGTGCCGTTCTCAAGTAAAACATGCCGTTTCTCCTTCATTCTGGTTTATGCAAACGGAAACGCAGATGTTATGAACGGTTAGGAGAGATTTAATCAGCTTTAGTGCTCGTATTGTTTGAAACTGTTGAGGCAGATCAAACTGGGATTTATTCATCTAATGTAGATTAGTCCCATATGCTGAGCGCAAGTGATTAGACGGCATGAACCCTAGCAGGACTGTTTAGGTTTGAATGATAGTCTACACTGATGACGCTCCTATAGTAACGTGTCTCATCCGTGTTCAGGTTTTCTGAGCTCGCATGTCATCAGCCATGGCGCTGGTCCAGTCTCTCCCCGTGTCCATTGACCATCCAGGACCAGGCCTGGACCCTCGCCTCCACCCGACCTCACCTCCTCTAATGGGAGCGATGGGCGCCGTCAGCAGCATGAAGCCGAACCACGTCACGTATCCCGACCGAGCCAACATCGAGGTCAGCACCAACTTCCGGAAGGGCACGCCGGGCTCCGGGCGACTGCTGTCCGACGCCTCCCAGGCTGGCAGTCGAACCCCATCCAGCAGGAGGAGGGGCATCGTCGGCAGAGCCAAAGGCTTCGGCGCGCGCTCATATTCCCATGAGGACTTGATAAGGGACTGGAATGATAATCATTTGGATGTGGGAATGGCTGGTGCGGATGGACCTCCGAAACTGGTTCCTGTGTCTGGACAGTTAGAAAGGGTGAGTACAGGATTAGGGATTAATACAGTTATCCTGTTCCCTCCTATCGCTTACCTAAAAGTGTTTATTAAATTATATATATTACATTTAATTTATTAATATTTTATTTTAATTATTTCAATTAAAATATATATTTATTAAGTGAGCGCTTGATGACGACAAAGGTCAAGTTAATCTTTAATAATTTAATAACACTGTTTAAGTGTAATCTTTAGCAGTCCTAACAGTAAATGCCAAAACTATAACTTAAAATAAAGTGTTCATTTAAAAAAAAAAAAATCTGCATCATAACAGCCAGTATTAGAAATTATTACATTTCATTTATCAATATTTTATTACATTTTTAAAAGTATATTCATTAAGTGAGCAAAGGTGAAGTTAATCTTTAAATAAATACATTTAATAAAAATAGTAAGACACATTTATAACATTTAATAACACTGTTTAAATGTAATATTTAGCTGTCCTATCATAATAAAGGCTAAAATACAACTAAATTAAATTAATAAAAATATAATACATTTTAAATAAGTGTTTTCACTTTTAAATCTGTACCATATTGGCCAATATTATAAAATTATTAATTTATTTAATTCACTTTAATTTTTTTGTGATGGGTGATGGCAATGGTAGAGTTTGTCTTTAAAACATTAAAAAAGTTAAATAAATTAAAGTGTTTCAAAAAATTAATCATATCAGACAATATTAGAAATGTTATTACATTTAATTTATCAATATTTTACTTTATTTAATTCAATTAAATTTGTTTAATATTTATTAAGTGAGCGGGAAAAGGTAAAGTTAATCTTTAAAAACACAAATTATTTAATAACACTGTTACAATGTAATATTTATCATAATAAGCATACAATATAACTTAATTAAATTAATACAATTTTAAATAAAGAAAGCGTTTTAACTTTTAAATCTGTACTATATTGGCCAAAACAATAAATTGTTACATTTATTTAATTAGACTTCATTTAATTATTTATACCATTTACTACTTATTGTGCTGCCTACAATTTTAAATAATGTTTATTCCCTATGTACATTTAAATTCATGTTTTAGTGCTTTATTTTTAAACTAAGCAAAGTATTAAAGATGAATGTCAGCAGTTTATCAAATGAATAGTTATTGGTATTGGCCAGATTTGAATAAATTCAGACCATGGAGATTTAGACTGGTGTTCAAGGCCCGTAACTTTAACGAAGACCTTTTGTTACACCAAATCTGATTGGCTGCTAGTTCCACGACACAGCTGATCAAGGCACATCCAGTAGATCCATGACTGAAAGCAGAGCCACATGTGTTCTCATCACTGTTTCTGTTTTGTCCCAGAACATCCAGCAGGCCATAATCAGACCCACTGCCTTCAAACCCGTCATTCCCAGGAGCCGTCACGGCGTGCAGTACTTGTGTCCGCGACCCGGCGCAGGCCTATCAGGAAGCCAAGGAAACCTCAGCAGGTTTTCTCCAGATGATGAGCTCGTCTCGCCCGTGACCACAGAACGGCGCAGTTCTTACAGCGGCGCTCGCAACGGCTTGTTCAGCCAGTCGTTCACCATGACGGACATGGCACGCAACTCCCTAACGAACCTCCCGGCGTATACCCACAGCGAGGCCAGCAAACATCACGGACACTCGAACTCCGACAGCGGGCGCTCCTCGTCCAGTAAGAGCACGGGCTCTCTGGGCGGCCGCGGTCAGCTGCTGTCGGACATGGGCTCCGGCCGCCCGTCGCCGCCGCCCATCGAGGCCTACGAAGCCATCATGAGAGAGCTGGAGGAGAAGCTGAGGGAGAGAGACCTGGAGCTGCAGCAGCTCAGGGAGAACCTGGACGAGAACGAAGCCGCCATCTGTCAGGTGTGTGTCTGTCTGTTTACATCTCTACTGAGAGTCATGAAGGGAGGAGATCAAGGCCGTAAACCATGAGACATTGAGGGGGACCAAAGTTTGTTGTTTTGTTGTTGTTTTTTTCGTGGGGAAGGGGGTCTTATTAGTTTATTTATTGGTTACAATGATTCAATGACTCACTCATAAAGATGTCACTTGTTTCATTACTGGATGAATCAGTGTTTTTGAACAAATCTCTTGAGTGAATGATTCAATGACTCACTCATAAAGACTTCACTTGATTCATTACGGGATGAATCAGTGTTTCTGAACAAATCTCTTGAGTGAATGATTCAATGACTCACTCATAAAGACTTCACTTGATTCATTACGGGATGAATCAGTGTTTCTGAACAAATCTCTTGAGTGAATGATTCAATGACTCACTCATAAAGACTTCACTTGTTTCATTACTGGATGAATCAGTGTTTTTGAACAAATCTCTTGAGTGAATGATTCAATGACTCACTCATAAA
The DNA here is from genome assembly GCA_018749465.1 of Paracanthobrama guichenoti. Classification (NCBI taxonomy): domain Eukaryota; kingdom Metazoa; phylum Chordata; class Actinopteri; order Cypriniformes; family Gobionidae; genus Paracanthobrama; species Paracanthobrama guichenoti. Next base: position 5,717 of record JAGHMJ010001169.1, read on the forward strand.
GACTTGTTTCATTACTGGATGAATCAGTGTTTTTGAACAAATCACTTGAGTGAATGATTCAATGACTCACTCATAAAGACTTCACTTGATTCATTACGGGATGAATCCGTGTTTCTGAACAAATCTCTTGAGTGAATGATTCAATGACTCACTCATAAAGACTTCACTTGTTTCATTACTGCATGAATCAGTGTTTTTGAACGAATCACTTGAGTGAATGATTCAATGACTCACTCATAAAGACTTCACTTGTTTCATTACTGCATGAATCAGTGTTTTTGAACAAATCACTTGAGTGAATGATTCAATGACTCACTCAAAGACTTCACTTGTTTCATTACTGGATGAATCAGTGTTTTTGAACAAATCACTTGAGTGAATGATTCAATGACTCACTCATAAAGACTTCACTTGATTCATTACTGGATGAATCAGTGTTTGTGAATTAATCTCTTGAATGAATGATTTAACTCACTCATAAAGACTTCACTTGATTCATTACAGATCGAATCAGTGTTTCTGAACGAATCTCTTGAATGAATGATTCAGTGACATGCCACAAGTTCACACCACAACTAGAATGATAATTACACAGGGGAACGATATCATTAGAATCATTTTCAGAATAATTTTGTTTTCCAGAATTATCTGTTGAATGATAAAACACTGACAGCCAATCAGAATCCATCCTGCTTTTTAGAGCTCCAGCATTTAAAGTGGCAGACGACAAAACTGTGGACACTAATGTAGTTATAATATTTGGTGTTAATGATACAAACTCAAACTGAACGCTAGTTTCTAACAGATTACGTGTGTGTGTGTGTGTGTGTGTTGGTGCAGGTGTACGAGGAGAGACACAAGCGTACAGAGCTGGAGATGGAGGAGTTCAGACAGACGTGCGCGGCTAAAATGCAGAAGGCGTCCCATAAGGCTCAGCGGGAGCAGCAGCTCCTACAGCTCCAGGTGTTTCAGCTGCAGCAGGAGAAGAAGAAGCAGCAGGAGGACATGACGCAGATCCTGCAGGAGCGGCAGAGGCTCGAGGAGCGCTGCGCCTCCTACGAGCGAGAGCACACGCAGCTGGGCCCCAGACTGGAGGAGACCAAATGGGAGGTGAGGAGTCCCATCAGAGCGCAGGAAGTCGTGGCTAGGGATCATGAGACCAAGCTTAGGAAAAAAGCATGTGGTTTCTTCAGTTTGCATGTTTTTGTTTTGCATTTCTCAGCTGCTTCTGGAGTTTTAGCATTGTTATTATTGCATTTCTTACAGGGCTTGAAGCTTACATTGTAACCAAAGAGCACATGTGAGTCTAAGTTGAAAAATGTAGCATTAAAAAAACTTTTGGGGCACAATGCAAAATATATATACACTCACCGGTCAGGATTATTAGGAACACCATACTAATACTGTGTTTGACCCCCTTTCGCCTTCAGAACTGCCTTAATTCTACGTGGCATTGATTCAACAAGGTGCTGAAAGCATTCTTTAGAAATGTTGGCCCATATTGATAGGATAGCATCTTGCAAGTTGATGGAGATTTGTGGGATGCACATCCAGGGCACGAAGCTCCCGTTCCACCACATCCCAAAGATGCTCTATTGGGTTGAGATCTGGTGACTGTGGGGGCCTTTTTAGTACAGTGAACTCATTGTCATGTTCAAGAAACCAATTTGAAATGATTCGAGCTTTGTGACATGGTGCATTATCCTGCTGGAAGTAGCCATCAGAGAATGGGTACATGGTGGTCATAAAGGGATGGACATGGTCAGAAACAATGCTCAGGTAGGCCGTGGCATTTAAACAATGTCCAATTGGCACTAAGGGGCCTAAAGTGTGCCAAGAAAACATCCCCCACACCATTACACCACCACCACCAGCCTGCACAGTGGTAACAAGGCATGATGGATCCACGTTCTCATTCTGTTTACGCCAAATTCTGACAGAAATCGAGACTCATCAGACCAGGCAACATTTTCCCAGTCTTCAACTGTCCAATTTTGGTGAGCTTGTGCAAATTGTAGCCTCTTTGTAGTGGAGATGAGTGGTACCCGGTGGGGTCTTCTGCTGTTGTAACCATCCGCCTCAAGGTTGTGCGTGTTGTGGCTTCACAAATGCTTTGCTGCATACCTCACTTGTAACGAGCGGTTATTTCAGTCAAAGTTGCTCTTCTATCAGCTTGAATCAGTCGGCCCATTCTCCTCTGACCTCTAGCATCAACAAGGCATTTTCGCCCACAGGACTGCCGCATACTGGATGTTTTTCCCTTTTCACACCATTCTTTGTAAACCCTAGAAATGGTTGTGTGTGAAAATCCCAGTAACTGAGGAGATTGTGAAATACTCAGACCGGCCCGTCTGGCACCAACAACCATGCCACGCTCAAAATTGCTTAAATCACCTTTCTTTCCCATTCTGACATTCAGTTTGGAGTTCAGGAGATTGGCTTGACCAGGACCACACCCCTAAATGCACTGAAGCAACTGGCATGTGATTGGTTGATTAGATAATTGCATTAATGAGAAATTGAACAGGTGTTCCTAATAATCCTTTAGGTGAGTGTATATATAGGTATTAAATAATAAATGGAGTGACAGTTTATTGTGTAACCAAAATACCAATAATAACAGAGAAAAAAAACAAAAAACCTTTATACATAATACATTTTGAAATGTGCATGCTTTACTATTGCCGGGTGCTCATTCAATAAGATGAGATTAAAATCTAAAACATATTACGATTAGAGATGCACCGATTGCAATTTTCTTGGCCCGGAGCTGTTAACACAAGCTCTTGAAGCTCCGCCCTCTTCTAGAAAGGGGGCTGGAAGCAGCAGCTCATTTGCATTTAAAGGGACACACAACAACGGCACGTGACAATTTTAACATGCTATAAAAAATTATCTGTGGGGCATATAGACTTATTTTACATCTTGTAAAAAGGGGCATTATAGGACCCCTTTAAGACGTTTGTTGTACTATTTAAGATGTTTTAAGACCTGAGTTATTTCGACTCCTGTCTACCCCTCAGGTGTGCCAGAAGTCCGGTGAGATTTCGTTGCTGAAGCAGCAGCTGAAAGACCTGCAGGCCGATCTGGCACAGCGCGTGGGCGAGCTGGTGACGCTGCGCGGGCAGCTGAGGGAGGTGCGCGCAGAGCTGCAGACGTGCCAGGGTCAGCTGCAGGAGGCACACACAGCCTCACGCACACGAACCCTGGAGCTCGAGGTCTGCGAGAACGAGCTGCAGCGTCGCAAGAGCGAAAGCGAGCTGCTCAGAGAGAAAATGAGCCGCCTGGAAGAGGAGTCGTCCCGTCTGCGGGAGGCTCTGAGCGCCTCCTCTGGAGAGGAGCAGCGGCTGGCCAGCGAAAGCGAGGAGCTGAAAGGCTCAAAGCAGCAGATTGACAGGCTGAAGGCGGAGCTCACATACGAACGCCAGCATGCGTCCGATCAGGCCGTCGCCTTCGAGAGCGAGAGAAAGAGCTGGGAGGAGGAGAAGGATAAAGTGATTCGCTACCAGAAACAGTTGCAGCAGAACTACGTACAGATGTACAAAAGGAACCGCGATCTGGAGCGATCGCTCCGTCAACTCAGCCTGGAGCTGGAGTCCAGAGACCAGGACGACGAGAGCAGCGGAAACGAAGTCACCTTCGACGACATCGCTGCAACGGAGATCTGAAATCAGCACATTGTTTGAGGAAATTGTCCCTCTAAAACTAAGTAATCGTCCACTGCCGCACTCATCTCAGAAATGTGCTCTGCATAAAATGCAAAAAACTCAAAAACTGTGGACAGCATAGCTTGTTTGTTACATAATTGATGTGGCCTAATAATTGGTGCAACTACATTTAATTGACTGTGTCAGTTAGTGTTGTCTGAAGTGCCAACTTCGGAAATTTAGAAAATGTGACGCTTTGAGTGCTGTTGAGCGTAAACGCGTAAACTCATCAGATATGTCTGTGATTGGCTACACTGATCAATGCTTCAAAAACATGCTGTAAATATACATCAATGACGCTCTTCACCGGGCGCTTACACCAGCGCTCCTGGAGGGCCACTGTCCTGCAGAGTTTAGCTCCAACTTGCCTCAACACACCTGTTTGGAAGTTTCTAGTATGCCTAGTAAGACCTTGATTAAATGGTACAGGTGTGTTTAATTGGGGTTGGAGCTAATCTCTGCAGGACAGTGGCCCTCCAGGAGCAGGACTGGACACATCCTGCTTAAACGGCTACACACGGGAGCGTTTGAAAGCAGGCGCAAGTAAGTAAATTTTACTTACTACATAGAAGATAAACAATGCCTGGGAGAAAAGATACGTTTTCAGCCTCTTCTTAAAAATGATAATAGAAGGTGCAAGGCAGATATCCAGTGGCTACTGAGTCGAGGGGCAGTGACTGAAAAAGCTCTTGGTTTTTAGACGTGATCGACGGACATACAAAAGATACCCATCTTAAAGATCTGCTGGATGAATGTGGGTTAAGAAGATCTTTAAGATAAGAAGGGGCTTAATCATTAACAACTGGATCCTAAAATGGACCGGGAGCCAATGGAGCGATGCTAAAATTGGGGTGACATGGTCAAATTTCTTTGCCCTGGACAACATCCTTGCAGCTGCATTTTGAAATTTGAGGGGAAATGATTGCCAAGTTCATTAAAGAGTCAGGCATCAGCATAATACGCGTCTATCAGCGGACCGGTCCGAAAGGTTCAAAACACTTTCAAACACTTCCGTGCGTTGATCATTGTAGCCAATCACAGACCTGTCCAGTGAGAGCGTGAGCACAATGGCCAATCAGAGGTGTTTACGATTCCGCTCAACGGCACATTTTTTAAATTTCAGTACCAACTTGGTACCAAAGTCTGTACTTTAGACAACTCTAGTGTCAGTTATTTTGGGCATACGGTATGTTTGTAAACTCACAGAAGTGCACTTTTGTGTCATTAGCTGCGAAAAATTGGAGTATTGTATAAAACACTTGCGAATAAAGCGGCATTTCCATCGAGAAAACCAAATCTTCACCTGTTGGCGCAAAGTATCAGTTATAAAATAAATTTGCTGCCTACATGATAAATTTACGTGCAAACGCAATAATAAACTACTGATGTTTGGGAATGCAATCGTTTCTGGGAGGTCATTAAACCGAATCATCTCGTTTGAGATGTGATTGGTCCGCTGGTTAGTCCCGTTATCCAGTCACATCCTCATCCACGTGACCTGGATTTGATCCATCGTAGTTTAAAGCGCATGTTTTCTTATCTGGCGTTTCCAGCCGGTGTTTATGCGATATACCAAAATTCGCTACTCGTGGCTTTCCCCTTCATTAACATAAGAAGCTCAATGTCTGGATTCCTAAAGCACTGCGATCACGGCATGACAGAATTACCGCTATTGAGTATCCGATTAGTAAAAGCTGCTCATGTCTTTGTTGAACTTGTACGTTGGGAACAGCGAGCCCTCACTTCTGTGACATGTTAAAACCAACATGGTTTGTGTTCTTCAATAATGTAATGTATTTATGAAGTATTTTGTAACAGCTGCACATGCATGTTAAAAGCATTGATTAATAACTAGTGCTGTCAAACGATTCATCGCTTCCAGTTTGTGTTTGTGTGTACTGTGCATCATTATGTGTATATATACACACACACACATGCATGTATATATTTAAGAAAATGTTATATTTATATATAAGATAAATTACATAAATATATATACACAGTATATACATGCAAATATGTCTGAAATATAAACATGGAGCGTGTATTCAAATATTTATAATAATGATACACACACATATATTTATGTAAACACAAACTTTTATTTTGCATGCAATTAATCGCGATTAATCGTTTGCCCAGCACTAATATAAATATAACACATTTTTCTTAAAATATATACATGCATGTGTGTATTTATATGTACATAATAATTATACACACACATTTTATGTAAACACAAACTTTTATTTTGGATGCGATTAATCGCGATTAATCGATTTGACGGCACTTTTAATAACTAATTTCCGAGTCTTGAGCAGCCAGAAGAATCTCTTGCGGTAATTCTGACATGAGCTGAACGTGCCACTATTTAATACTGACGTGAGGAATGTGATCTCTCCATCCAGAAAGCAACTGACTGTTATATTTGTACCAAAATAAAAGCATTACAGCACACTTTAGATTCACATACGGTCACATGATATTGAATAACCTCATTGTGCACATATATAGAAGCGTAGCCACTGTGAATAGACCAAAGCATTGCTGGCGTGCGTTTAACTGCTCTGTATATCTTTGTGGGTGATTGTGGTGGTATTGTAATTTTATAAATAACTGTATTTGTATGAAGCCAATACATTGTATATTTTTCGTGCTGTATATTTAATGTTTGTAATTAAACACCTGCAATAAATCAACTTCACTATGTGTATGTTCTTGGAAATACTGATCTTTGTGAGTGTGTCCAGAGCAGGATTTAATAGAATTTACAAACATGACATTATGTTGGATGGTTGTGATTTCTGAATGTATATTTTTTTGAGCGGTTTGTCTGTGATCATGCAGACGGACTTGATTCTGCAGAATGGTACTGGACTGTAGTCGTTCATAAAGTGTGTTTTAACTCTCATCCGTCCTTCAGGTCATTTTGACTTGAAAGAGTTCATTGGAGTGGTCCAAGACCTTAGGATTGCTGTCGCACTTGAACCACGAAAACACAAAAAAAGTGACTGGATTCGAGAAGTTTATGTGGTTGTAATAAAGAAGTAACAAATCAGTCCCTCACGGGTCAATTTGACCCCCTTATGAATGAATGGAATGTGAGGAATGCTTTAGTACACATAGAAAAACCTACAAAATGCTCAAAATGAAAACTAAACCTTCCAAAAAACGATTTTATAATGTCTACATGTGCATTTGAATGCATACTGAAGAGATAGGGCCCTATCATACACCCGACACGAGTGTGTTCTGCTAGTTTCAGCCGGACGCAGTTCTCATGTTCACATCCAGCTCTATGTTCACCCGTGGGCGTCTGGTCTGAACACCAGGTGTGTTCAGGAGCATTGTTGGAGCGTTGCTATTGTGAGGAACTGAAAACCACTTACCATTGACCAGGAGGTGCACAACACACAACACACTCTGATTATTACACACACATGGACGGGCATTAGCCAACACACACACACACACACACACACACACACACACACACGTTTCAATATGACAAATAAAAGGATTCCTCTCTGGAGAAGCGTTCAGTCTCTCCTCATGTAAATAGTGAATCCGCTCATGGTGCGAGCACAACTGGCTTTTAAAGGGAAAGGGAGATGAGACTCTGGTTTATTATACATTACGCCTAAAACACACCCATGACTCATTAAGAGACGAGGGACGACCCTTTTGGACCATGTGGGGTCGAACCGACTGTTTTTCCCATTGTTAAACTAGCAAAAGTGGATTTGGACACACTCTAATGGTGCGTTCACACCAAACGCAAATGAAGCGTTAAGCGCGAGTGATTTACATGTTAAGCCAAAGACGCGTTTAGCGAGGCGGACGTGATTTCGCCCCCTCATTCGTCTGACACCCGAGTTGAAAAATCTGAACTTTGGCATCTATTCGTGCCGCGTTAACCAATCAGGAGCCTGCTTGCTGCGGTCACGTGGTGAAGTGATAAACTAAAGGCAAGTCAATAGCGGACGAGAAACCCTGCATAATTTAAAAATACTACTGTTATTGTGTCGGCAAGTCTGAACTTGGGAGCGAGACAGGTGGAAGTATAATTTTTTGACCCGCGAGGGACTGATCTGTTAGAGTGCGAGCCTCGAAACGCTTCAAGTTCAGACTAATGTGAACGGTTTTCCTGAGTGCGTCTTTAAACGGCTTGTTTTCACTGCCATACCAGCATCTATGGCTATTTTCAGGGTAGTGTATTTTAAAAGAAACCAATAGATGAAAATCGCCACTGTAACTTGAATCTCACAGTGTCACATTTACGAGAATCACCCAGTTAGTGTTCGATGGAAGATGATTTGGTCGAGTGTGGTGAAATACATACGGTAAGGCATCGTGTGTGGTCACGAGACTCTGGGCACTCTGGGAACTTTAACCATGAGCTCCATGGGGTTGATGTTCTTGTTGCTGAAGGCCTGCCGTATGATCTCCACCGCGTCCTGATGGGTCACGGCCTGCAGAGAGACGCCGTCCACCGACACCAGCTCAAAACCAGCCTGAGACACAGAGAACAGACCCATTCAGCATGATCTCAACCACACGGGCTGCCACTGGTCAACGGGGCTTCATCTGTTACCTGCAGAGCATCATTAGTCGATGCGGCTCCTCCTGGGAAAATCCTCTCGATCTTCACCATGGGCTGCACTCTGGACTCGGATCCTCCGGATATACTGATCCCTGATCACAACACACACACATTACTGGATATTATTCACATCATGAGCAAAGAAAGATTAGACTACGCCAATCCATCGGTTAATTAGATTTGTAGATGTAATTGGAAGATCAAGTTCTGACATTTTAATTAAAAATTACTAGGCCAAATTAAAATATTTAAGCATGTTTGAATCGTTCACAAGATAAATAAACAAATAAACATTTCATGCCTGCTTTAAAGGGGTCACCTATAATTTTTTATGATCATTTACATTTTTAAATGTTTTTTTTTTTTTTTTTTTGCTACCAGCGGCGTTTATGAACAAATTATGTAATTCAATAAAAAATAATTTTGTCTGTATCATGTATGCAAGATTTATTCAAATAGATCTGAAGGGAGGAATATCACCTTTTTATATGTAATTTCTGCATACCCAAATCTAAAGTCTCCCCACATGCAGTGGTATAAATGCAATATCAGTGTCACAAAAATATTTTCCAGTGTTTGCTGCCATCTAGTGGAAACAGCCCAAACTGTCTGCAGGGTGCTAGAGCTCACAGGGCCTGAGATGTACACTTTCAGAAATGTATTTATAACCCCCAAAAAAAAAAAGCACCTCTTTTTTGGGGGGGTTTATTACAGCTCAGACAACATATACATAAATGTTTATCACTTTTAGTAGTGTTTTATGGGTCAAAGGGTTTCCTGTAAAATGATAACTAATATGTTAGTATAGGAATTTTGATTCCTGTACTAATATGACCTCCTTAAAGTCTGCCTGAAAAAGATGTTACCCTTATCTTTTGTTTTCTATAGTGCCGTATATTCGAGTGAAACGCAAACAAGAACAAATGTAGGGCGGGGCTTGATTGTGTCTGTGGGGAATTGATTGGATGGTTGTTGTTTGCTATTGGTGGATCTCATGTGAGTGACAGGTGGCCCCGCCCTCGTCATCAGAGAAGAGATGTCGCTGCAAGAGGGAGGGGATATTATTCTGATTCAAGACACTTGCTTTGCATTGAAAAGAAATGAAAAAGAAAACTGAATACCCAGAGACTGCTTGGTTTTGCTGATGTGGACTGTGGTGAGCTCAAACTCTGGCTCAATCTGGACATCACTGGTGCGTTTCTCACACAGCTGCTGTTGCACAGACTGCCCTGCGGGCGTCACTGTTGAACTATGGCACTTCTTAAGGGAACCAAAGACCTGCGAGAGCAGCGGCCTCTTGTGGCGAGGCATGTCCACTACAGTAAACAGCACATCCGCTCCGTCTGAGTTACTCTTCAAATGTCCGTTCCTGACAGGAGCTCTTCCTCTTTGTGAATGAACAGATCCCGTGTCATCTGAACGGGTGAAACAGTTGTCTGGTGTTTGGGAAGAGTCTGAACGGGTGTTCTCTGCCAGTAGCCAGTTGGGAAGGAGCGCAGACGTCCTGGAGGACGAAAATGAGTCTGAATGACTGCAAGTGTCCACAGGAACGTCCTGTAATGGGCCGAAGGCTCTAGACATGTGCAGCGGCTCGTTCTGGTCTTGATAGCAGGACAGACGGAGCTGCTCGAGACCTTCTAGAAGCTGATTGTGTCTCTCCATGTCCTCTACTGCATGCAGCTCAAATCCACCATGTACATCTGAGGCAGAGAGAGATGCGCTTTCCATTTATTATTTGGAATAATGTGTGTTGTAAATGCAGTTTTTGAAAAGTTTTGGGAGCTATCAGTGTAATCGGTGTGTATGTAAACATGCTCATACATTTGAAAATGTTAAACTCGAGTCAGGCGTTTTGACAACTGGCTGTAAGACAACTGAACTGTATCTTCATTGATGCTTTCTGACAATTGTCTTCACTTGTTTACAACCAAAACGGACCACTATCTAAATCCCTTGATTGCTTTTGGCACCTGAACATCAGACATTTCAGAATTAAACTGTAATATTAGGTCATATCTTCATTAATACACTCTGAGAACGTAGCAAAGCCGACAGACGTCTGAATCTCTAAATGGAACAAAACAGACATTTGAATATCTATATGGAAAAAAAACTGAATCTCTAAATAGAACAAAACGAATGCACCAATGCACTACAGCCATAACAGTATGACTTTCTGATGTGTATTGTGAAAAGCGCTATACAATAGTAAGAGGTGTAGAGGTACAGTAGATGGAATTATTGGTGGATATAATAGGAAAAATTATGCTCACCTGGTACAGGTTTGATGAGGTGGCATCTGGGAGGAGAGCGGAGAGGAGAACTTCTGCCTAAATTAAACACACAAGAACAAAAGAATAAAGGGTCTGCAAGCAACTATGAACCATTGTGCATTAATATTTGAAGACTTGATTCGATTTACGTGAGCGACTCTTCAGAATATCATAAGCTTCCTCTTCAAAAGGAGAGACCGTGCTGTTGAAGAGCGGAAGATCACTGGAGGACAGGAGTGTTCTGAGAGAAGAGAGACACCAAACTACAGAAACTTCTGTGTAATCAAATACTGCAAAAGAAAAATATCATTGTGTTCGGTTTTTGACCCAGTGCTATCCGGAATTTTCGGTTCTGTCCATGATTTGTCTCTTGATCTTTCTTTTTAAAGGCTTGGGAAACACTAAAACACATTGGAGATTTTAACATGCATTGCACACTGAAAACAATGACATCACATGATATTTTGAATATAATTGAGTTTTATGGTGATTATAGATACACCGATCAGGCATAACATTATGACCTAATATTGTGTTGGTCCCCCTTTTGCTGACCCGTCTAGGCATGGACTCCACTAGACCCCTGAAGGTGTGCTGTGGTATCTGGCACCAAGATGTTAGCAGCAGATCCTTTAAGTCCTGTAATTTGCGAGGTGGGGCCTCCATGGATCGGACTTGTTTGTTCAGCACATCCCACAGATGCTCGATTGGATTGAGATCTGGGGAATTTGGAGGCCAAGTCAACACCTCAAACTCGTTGTTGTGCTCCTCAAACCATTCCTGAAGCATTTGTGCTTTGTGTCAGGAGCATTATCCTGCTGGAAGAGCCACAGCCACCAGGGAATACCGTTTCCATGAAAGGCTGTACATGGTCTCAGCAATGCTTAGGTAGGTGGTACGTGTCAAAGTAACATCCACATGGATGGCAGGACCCAAGGTTTCCCAGCAGAACATTGCCCAAAGCATCACACTGCCTCCGCCGGCTCGCCTTCTTCCCATAGTGCACCCTGGTGCCATGTGTTCCCCAGGGAAGCCACGCACACGCACCCGGCCATCCACGTGATGTAAAAGAACACGTGATTCCTCAGACCAGGCCACCTTCTTCCATTGCTCCGTGGTCCAGTTCTGATGCTCACGTGCCACTGTTGGTGCTTTCGGCGGTGGACAGGGGTCAGCATGGGCACCCTGACTGGTCAGCGGCTATGCCGCGCCCATCACGCAACAAACTGAGATGCTCTGTGTATTCTGACACCTTTCTATCAGAACCAGCATTAACTTCTTGAGCAGTTTGAGCTCCAGTAGCTCGTCTGTTTGATCGGACCACACGGGCCAGCCTTCGCTCCCCACGTGCATCAATGAGCCTTGGCCGCCCATGACCCTGTGGCCGGTTCTCCACTGTTCCTTCCTTGGAGCACTTTTGATAGATCCTGACCACTGCAGACCGGGAACATCCCACAAGAGCTGCAGTTCTGGAGATGCTCTGACCCAGTCGTCTAGCCATCACAATCTGGCCCTTGTCAAACTCGCTCAAATCCTTACGCTTGCCCATTTTTCCTGCTTCTAACACATCAACTCTGAGGACAAAATGTTCACTTGCTGCCTAATATATCCCACCCACTAACAGGAGCCGTGATGGAGAGATCATCAGTGTTATTCACCTCACCTGTCATAATGTTATGCCTGATCGGTGTATATGGTGTATCTATCGGTACAGTATATGTGTCACATGACTAAACATACGTCGTTGTTTTCGTAAGCATTACAGCATTAGTAACCCTCTGCTATTGGGCTGCTTTTGTTTGCATCTTACGGGCATCTGGTGTGCACATCATCTTTCGATCTCACCTGATCTCTCTGAGCAGCAGCAGCTTCTCTGGCGTGTTCAGGATGGCCAGGAGCGGGTCGACGAGCATCTGCAGCCCTCGCTCTGTTAGATACTGTCAGAACAGCAGATGAGAAAGAAAACCTTGAATTATGTGCGATCATGAGGGTGGGAGGCGGTGTCTCTCTTACCCTCTTACAGATTCCCATGAGCACGGCCACATCTTCATCCTCCAGCAATCTGACAGCCATTCCTCGCACCTGATTCAGGGCGTCCCGCTCAGATAAATCACCATTATAGCGGCCTGTGGAAACATTCCGCTTTAAATCAGACGTATTTTACTTAGGTGAACTTAAAAAACACCCATACGGCTGAGTTTGTTGTTGCCTGTGTGCATAAAAAAATGAAAGTATGCTTTGGGCTTAACAATGTGATGCTCTAAAAAGTATACAAATATTACCCAGACTGCTCTCTGAGCGGTAGGGGGATCTGGAGCGTGATCTTGAGGATTCTCGCTTCCGGAAAAGACCGAAGAAAGTCTTGGAGCGCTGCAGCGGACTGTGTCCCTCTTCTCCTCTTTGCGTCTGCTTTCTCTTCTGTTTCTTTTCCTCTTCTGTGACAGCAGCAAACAGTTTGCATTATTGGTACTAAAACGTTTAAAAGCAAGCACTTGTTTGCTAAATTAGATCATAAACAAATAGGGGCGAGAGACTTAGCTCACGAGACGAGGCACGAGATTGGGTTCACGAGATGAGATTATTCACGTAGTATCTTTAAGAAATCCTGAAATATATGACTAGAAAAATAGTCTGCAGGGGCATTATGAAATCTTGTAATGAATGTGATTTCAGTTCTACTTTCTGAATACGAATGATCATATGCAGTAAAAGACAACAAGCACTGCAAACTCAACTGCCTGGCTTCTCTCCTGTATGATTGTCTCTGCACATGATTTATGAGCTTCTGCTTTACGAGTCTTCCCTACCTGACACAGTCACATGACTTCGTGTTCGGCGTATCGGAGGACTCGGTCGGCTGAGAGCGACAAGCAGAGACGTTTTCCTGCCTTCCCTTCTGTTCCCCCCGCACTCTGTGCCGTCGTCCTCTCCGTCGCTCCGGATCACAGAGTCCTGCAGCAGTTCTGTGGGTCCGCGGCTCACCGTCCGCAGCTGCTCTGAACGACCCTCACTGTCGGTGGACTCTGGAAACTGGCCCTCCGTGGAGCCGCAGGCGTCGGACATCTTGGCTCCCAAAGGTAAGCTAACAGGTAGAGTAGCTTGGGACAGGCCGCTCAAAGAGCCGAGGGGCGTCCCAGAGGACAGCGAGGAGCTCGACGACCCGTGTGAGAACGAGCAGACCGTTCCACTGCCCGCTAAGAGGTAAAAGTTGAGTGTACTCAGAGACAGTTGATGTTGATGCTAATATAGATTTCTTTTTTGATATTTTAACTTACATTTCTCCATCCAGCTGAATTCTGTCACCATTTCTTTGTAGGCTGGATATCTGCCTGCTTCCTGTGCACAAAAGCCCACATTAATGTCCTGTCAGTCACCACAGGACATCATTTTGCCTGTCAGTCAAAGAATAAACGCTAAGACTTGTGATAAAATCACCAGCTTTATGAACTTTTTTTGTAAGCTGAAGCTCTTTGAGATCAAATATTTACATTAAATACACCACAGATGAAGCTAATATTTCAATAATTTAACAGCACATTGGCATGTTCACGGTTCTCTGATATTGTTAATGGTCAAATGTTTTATTTTGATTTGTTTTGATTTTAACATGATTACATTTTTATGGTTTAATTGGTTTGATTTTAACATTACTTATTAATTTTAAATTACATTTGTATGATTTAATATTTTAATAATTAACCAACACATTTGTATTCTGGTTCACATGGCATGCAGATAAACAAACAAAATATTACATATTTTTTATTTTGATTAGATTTATTTTAAAATGATTCATTACATTTCAATTTAACATTTTATGATATAATTAATAATTCAATATATAACATTTATTTTTAGCATGCATTATATTTTTTATTTATTTGTGGTTTATTTACATTTTACAAACCCGATTCCAAAAAAGTTGGGACAAGGCCATGTTTCCCACTGTGTGGCATCCCCTCTTCTTTTCCTAACAGTCTGCAAACGTCTGGGGACTGAGGAGACAAGCTGCTCAAGTTTAGGAATAGGAATGTTGTCCCATTCTTGTCTAACACAGGCTTCTAGTTGCTCGACTGTCTTAGGTCTTCTTTGTGGCATCTCCTCTTTATGATGCTCAAATGTTTTCTATGGTGAAAGATCTGGACTGCAGGCTGGCCATTTCAGTCCCCGGATCCTTCTTCTACACAGCCATGATGTTGTAATTGATGCAGTGTGTGGTCTGGCATTGTCATGTTGGAAAATGCAAGGTCTTCCCTGAAAGAGACACGCGTCTGGATGGGAGCAGATGTTGTTCTAGAACTTGGATATCCCTTTCAGGATTGATGGAGCCTTTCCAGATGTGTAAGCTGCCCATGCCACACGCACTCATGAACCCCATCCCATCAGAGATGCAGGCTTCTGAACTGAGCGCTGACAACAACTTGGGTTGTCCTTGTCCTCTTTAGTCCGGATGACATGGTGTCCCAGTTTCCCAAAAAGAACTTCAAATGTTGATTGGTCTGACCACAGAACAGTTTTCCACTTTGCCACAGTCCATTTTAAATGAGCCTTGGCCCAGAGAAAACGCCTGCGCTTCTGGATCATGTTTAGATATGGCTTCTTTTTGACCTGTAGAGTTTTAGCCGGCAGCGGCGAATGGCACGGTGGATTGTGTTCACTGACAATGTTTTCTGGAAGTATTCCTGAGCCCATGTTGTGATTTCCATTACAGTAGCATTCCTGTATGTGATGCAGTGCCGTCTAAGGGCCGGAGATCACGGGCATCCAGTATGGTTTTCCGGCCTTGACCCTTACGCACAGAGATTGTTCCAGATTCTCTGAATCTTTGGATGATATTATGCACTGTAGATGATGAGAACTTCAAACTCTTTGCAGTGTTTCTCTGAGAAACTCCTTTCTGATATTGCTCCAGTATGTTTGGCCGCAGCATTGGGGGAATTGGTGATCCTCTGCCCATCTTGACTTCTGAGAGACACTGCCACTCTGAGAGGCTCTTTTTATACCCAATCATGTTGCCAATTGACCTAATAAGTTGCAGATTGGTCCTCCAGCTGTTCCTTATATGTACATTTAACTTTTCCGGCCTCTTATTGCTCCCTGTCCCAACTTTTTTGGAATGTGTAGCTCTCATGAAATCCAAAATGAGCCAATATTTGGCATGACATTTCAAAATGTCTAATTTTCAACATTTGATATGTTATCTATATTCTATTGTGAATAAAATATAAGTTTATGAGATTTGTCAATGATTGCATTCCTTTTTTATTCACAATTTTTACAGTGTCACAACTTTTTTGGAATCGGGTTTGTATAATTTAATGAATTATTAGTTATTATTGTGTTAGACAAAGTTGACCGTTTTGTCTGTACTGGCTAAAAGAATACCTGCTGACAGAGAACAGTATGTATACCAGTATACCTGTTTCCTCCCAAACCATTTCTCTGCTTCTTGGTCATGAATGTTGGCATGATTATATGGACATTAAGTGTGTATGAGCTTGCAGGAATACCTGATCCAGGAACAGAGTGAATGATGCACACAGAAACCAGAGAGCCACATCAACCATCTGCTGTGTGTGTGTGTGTGTGTGTGTGTGTGTGTGTGTGTGTGTGTGTGTGTGTGTGTGTGTGTGTGTGAGACTCACTTTAATAGTCAGTATGACATGAGGTTGACTCTTCAGCACTTCCACTGCTCTGTAATGGTTGATGTTCTCAAAGCTCACGCCATTGGCTGACAGGATCTGATCCCCCATCTTAACTCCGCCCTGTTCTGCCAGACCGCCAGGATCCAGCCTGCAAACAGCCAATCAGACACAAAACGTTCACCTTATAGCACAGAAGAAAGAACACATTTCACATTTTCACACTAATGTGGTCTTCTTGAGTTTTCATTGGTCTGTCTGACTTCATCTGATTTTCTTGATGTTAAAACCTTCAAACTTCAAGCTTTAAAAATTATTTAAACATTCAGTCTTTGTCAAGACAACATCAATGTTTGTTGACAAAAATGCTATAAAATAAGACAATAAAATGTCAAAAAAATGCTATAAAATAAGACAATAAAATGGCAAACATTTCTATAAAATAAGACAATACAAATGTCAAAAAATGCTATGAAATAAAACAATAAAATGGCAAAAAATGCTATAAAATAAGACAATAAAATGCCAAAAAAATTATAAAATAAGACAATAAAATGCCCAAAAATGCTATAAACTAAGACAATGAAATGTAAAAAAATGCTATAAAATAAGACAATAAAATGTCAAAAATGCTATAAACTAAGACAATGAAATGTAAAAAAATGCTATAAAATAAGACAATAAAATGTCAAAAATGCTATGAAATAAAACAATAAAATGTCAAAAATGCTATGAAATAAAACAATAAAATGGCAAAAATGCTATAAAATAAGACAATAAAATGCCAAAAAAAAAATTATAAAATAAGACAATAAAATGCCCAAAAATGCTATAAACTAAGACAATGAAATGTAAAAAAATGCTATAAACTAAGACAATGAAATGTAAAAAAATGCTATAAAATAAGACAATAAAATGTCAAAAATGCTATGAAATAAAACAATAAAATGTCAAAAAAATGCTATGAAATAAAACAATAAAAGATAAATGACAATAAAATGTCAAAAAATGCTATGAAATAAGACAATAAAATGTCAAAAAATGCTATAAAATAAGACAATAAAATGGCAAAAAATGCTATAAAAAATGCTATATAAAATAAGACAATAAAATGCCCAAAATGCTATAAACTAAGACAATAAAATGTCAAAGAATGCTATAAAATAAGACAATAAAATGGCAAAAATGCTATAAAATAAGACAATAAAATGGCAAAAAAATTATAAAATAAGACAATAAAATGCCCAAAAATGCTATAAACTAAGACAATAAAATGCCAAAAAATGCTATAAAAAGACAATAAAATGACAATAAGACAATAAAATGTCAAAAATGCTATAAAATAAGACAATAAAATGTCAAAAAATGCTATAAAATAAGACAATAAAATGTCAAAAAATGCTATAAACTAAGACAATAAAATGTCAAAAAATGCTATGAAATAAGACAATAAAATGGCAAAAATGCTATAAAATAAGACAATAAAATGTCAAAAATGCTATAAAATAAGACAATAAAATGTCAAAAATGCTATACTAAGACAATAAAATGCCCAAAAATGCTATAAACTAAGACAATAAAATGTAAAAAAATGCTATAAAATAAGACAATAAAATGTCAAAAAATGCTATAAAATAAGACAATAAAATGTCAAAAATGCTATAAAATAAGACAATAAAATGTCAAAAAATGCTATAAAATAAGACAATAAAATGCCCAAAAAATGCTATAAACTAAGACAATGAAAATATAAACTAAGACAATGAAATGTAAAAAAATGCTATGTCAAAAATGCTATGAAATAAAACAATAAAATGTCAAAAAAAAATGCTATGAAATAAAACAATAAAATGTCAAAAATGCTATAAATAAGACAATAAAATGTCAAAAATGCTATGAAATAAGACAATAAAATGCTATAAAATAAGACAATAAAATGGCAAAAAAATTAAAAATAAGACTATAAAATGCCCAAAAGCTATAAACAATAAAATGTCAAAGAATGCTATAAAATAAGACAATAAAATGGCAAAAAAAAAATAAGACAATAAAAATAAAAAATTATAAAATAAGACAATAAAATGCCCAAAAATGCTATAAACTAAGACAATAAAATAAAATGCCCAAAAATGCTATAAACTAAGACAATAAAATGTCAAAAATGCTATAAAATAAGACAATAAAATGTCAAAAAAAAATGCTATCAAAAAAATAAGACAATAAAATGTCAAAAAATGCTATGAAATAAGACAATAAAATGCAAAAAATGCTATAAAATAAGACAAAAAATGTCAAAAATGCTATAAACTAAGACAATAAAATGCCCAAAAATGCAAAAATGCTATAAATGCTATAAAATAAGACAATAAAATCAAAAATGCTATAAAATAAGACAATAAAATGTCAAAAAATGCTATGAAATAAAACAATAAAATGGCAAAAATGCTATAAAATAAGACAATAAAATGTCAAAAATGCTATAAAATAAGACAATAAAATGTCAAAAATGCTATAAACTAAGACAATAAAATGCCCAAAAATGCTATAAACTAAGACAATAAAATGTCAAAAATGCTATAAAATAAGACAATAAAATGTAAAAAATGCTATAAAATAAGACAATAAAATGCCCAAAAATGCTATAAACTAAGACAATAAAATGTCAAAAAATGCTATGAAATAAGAAATAAAATGACAATAAAACAATAAAATGGCAAAAATGCTATAAAATAAGACAATAAAATGTCAAAAATGCTATAAAATAAGACAATAAAATGTCAAAAAATGATATAAAATAAGACAATAAAATGTCAAAAATGCTATAAACTAAGACAATAAAATGGCAAAAAATGCTATGAAATAAGACAATAAAATGTCAAAAAATGCTATGAAATAAAACAATAAAATGGCAAAAATGCTATAAAATAAGACAATAAAATGGCAAAAAAATGAAATAAAACAATAAAATGCTATATAAAATAAGACAATAAAATGCCCAAAAATGCTATAAACTAAGACAATAAAATGGCAAAAAAATTATAAAATAAGACAATAAAATGGCAAAAATGCAATAAAATAAAATAAGACAATAAAATGGCAAAAATGATATAAAATAAGACAATAAAATGTCAAAAAATTATATAAAATAAGACAATAAAATGTCAAAAAATGCTATAAAATAAGACAATAAAATGTCAAAAATGCTATAAACTAAGACAATAAAATGCCCAAAAATGCTATAAACTAAGACAATAAAATCAAAAATGCTATAAAATAAGACAATAAAATGTCAAAAATGCTATAAAATAAGACAATAAAATGTCAAAAAAATGCTATGAAATAAAACAATAAAATGGCAAAAATGCTATAAAATAAGACAATAAAATGTCAAAAATGCTATAAAATAAGACAATAAAATGTCAAAAATGCTATAAACTAAGACAATAAAATGCCCAAAAATGCTATAAATAAGACAATAAAATGTCAAAAAACTATAAAATAAGACAATAAAATGTCAAAAAATGCTATAAAATAAGACAATAAAATGCCCAAAAATGCTATAAACTAAGACAATAAAATGTCAAAAAATGCTATGAAATAAGACAATAAAATGTCAAAAATGCTATGAAATAAAACAATAAAATGGCAAAAATGCTATAAAATAAGACAATAAAATGTCAAAAAATGCTATAAAATAAGACAATAAAATGTCAAAATAAGACAATAAAATCAAAAAATGCTATAAACTAAGACAATAAAATGGCAAAAAATGCTATGAAATAAGACAATAAAATGTCAAAAAATGCTATGAAATAAAACAATAAAATGGCAAAAAATGATATAAAATAAGACAATAAAATGTCAAAAAATGATATAAAATAAGACAATAAAAAATGCTATAAAAAAGACTATAAAATGGCAAAAATGCTATGAAATAAGACAATAAAATGGCAAAAAATGCTATAAAATAAGACAATAAAATGGCAAAAAATGCTATGAAATAAAACAATAAAATGGCAAAAATGCTATAAAATAAGACAATAAAATGCCCAAAATGCTATAAACTAAGACAATAAAATGGCAAAAAAATTATAAAATAAGACAATAAAATGGCAATAACTGCTATGAAATAAAACAATAAAATGCTATAAAATAAGACAATAAAATGGCAAAAAATATATAAAATAAGACAGTAAAATGCCAAAACATGCTATGAAATAATAAAATGCTATAAAACAAAATAAGATAATAAAATGCTATAAAATTAAATATAAAATAAAATGAAAAATCCAAATAGGTTTCCTAAGTACGCCTTCTGCCCAGCCCCCGCCTACACTAGCCCCGCCCCAAACTCATGCCACTGGTTGGTCAGAAGTTTTGCAATAATGCAGCAGTGAATATAAAGTGCAGCATGCAGCATTCCCTATGCTATTGCTATTCTCTCACTGTAGTTTGTGTGTGCACTGACTTCGACACATAGATGCCCAGGTTGTATTCTTGTCCCCCGCGGATGTTGAGTCCCAGACAGGGCTGGTTGTGTGAGAGATGCAGGTGAACCGTCCGACACAGTGCTCCTTCGGAGCTGTACACCGAGACAGGAGCGTCCGATTCCTCCACCACCATCCGCCGATGGATCAGATCCACCCTAAACACACAAACACACACGATGAGTGTCACAGAGATGGACGCAGAGCCGCTTGACTGAGTCGGTGACACTCACCACGTGGTTTTCTCATTCGTGTAGCGAACCCCAGGCACGCGTCCCACGCGCTGGACGACCAATCGGAGGCGAGCGTGACCCGACAACACCTTCACAGCGCTGCTCATGCTGACGTTCTCCAGACTCACGCCGTTCACCTCCACTAGCTTATCACCAACACACAGACCCGCCAGCTCTACACACGTGGAGCAGAGAAGATAAAAAGGCAGTTCTTATATCTAACGCTTGTATTCACTGACAAAAACGTAATAGTGAAAACTGAGGATGCAACGAATCGTGATGCATCGTGATATCGCTGACATGATAATCGAATTGAATTGTGAGACCAGTGACAATTCACACTCCTAATGTATTTGACCATTTAAGTGCAATAAGCCACGAAAACAATCAGTTTGGTACTCACAAGCGGTCTGAGGCGGATTTATGAGAGCTTATTATTATTATTATATATATTATTATGAACAACTCTTTTAATCGTGGAAACACACGTGGAGCGTCTCACCGGCAGCGCTGTTTCTCCTCACTTTGCTGATGAAGACACTGAGTCCGTGTTCAGATCCTCCTCGCACACTGAAGCCCAGGTGACCGTCATCGCCCCGGACGACTGTCAATCTCACCATCTCACCTGCGGACAGACACACGCAGCGTTCAGCTCTCGCCGCTCACACGCTCGGGCTTCATTCAGTTCATCTGCTGCACCGTCTCTCACCCTCCATCCTGCCGGAGATGTGAATGGTCCCAGAACGCCTGAGATCTCTCAGCTCACTGCGATACAGAACAGAGACAGCCGTCAGTCTTTATAAAACACATCAAATCATGTCAACACCAGCGATCCTCACCAAATACACTGAGGAAAATACCGTTTATTATGACGAGTGATTGTGTTTACAGCTTCTACTCTACAAGTCATAAATGACAATTGATTTTAATTAACCCTATAAAGCCTAATGTATCATATTTGATAAGCAAGTTTCTCATGGTGCGTTCACACCAGACGCAAATGAAGCGTTACACGCAAGTGATTTACATGTTAAGGCAATGCAAAGACGTGAATAGACATCGGGCGGCGCGCACTGAGCGTTTCGGGCGTTTGAAGCATGTAACGTGATTCAAAGTTTGGCGGATATTCGCGCCACATTAACCAATCAGGAGCTTGCTCGAGTAGTGACAACAATGAGGACAATCATATGTGGAAACCCGGAGCGGTACGATACATCTTCGTACTTTATAGAAACAGGAATAAAAGGGATCTTGTTTGGAAGAAAGTGAGTGAGGAGGTCGGACAATCTGGTAAGTTAAAAAACGCTCTTGACTCAATTTGAGCGATACATAGGGTGATGTCAGGGTGACTGGGACACTTTCTGCCATTGAGATGAGTTGGGAAAAGTGTCCCAATCACCCTGAGTTCACTCTATTGAGACTACAAGCTAGCTAAAGCTAAAGCAAATTGAGCTTATTCACCGTATTTTAAAACAATCCATGTCAGCCATTTCTCAACGAGACGAGCCGCTGGCAGAAGCCCCTCCCATGGCGCGGATTCGCGTCTGTTGTGATGTCATGCGTGAATGAAGCAGTAAACTCAACATGTTCACGCGGCCAACTACACGCAAATAGCGTGATTTATTCATGCAAGTCACGTCTGGTGTGTACGCAGCCAGGCCTCTAAACGATGAACATGATCAAAACCTTTAATGTGTTTTGCTGTGAAATCTGGTAAACATCAGAATAATTAGTAATATTTCAATATGAACACTTTCTGGACTGAAGCAGCTCATGAATATCAAATATGATCATCAGGCTTTAGAGAAAGGGTTATTTATTATTTATCTGTCAGTCATCATTGCATTCTGTTTTAAAACTTTAGAGCTTTGATCATAAAACTAAGCATTTAAATATCATCTTACTAAGAGATATTATTGGCAGATATTGGTATTTATATGCATTTTATGCAAGTATCTGCTATACTGTGGCGTCACTAGGTGTCAAACCGGTCCTCTGCTGCCATCCACTGGTTATAGTGGTCATTTCATGTTAAACGTGTTGGTTTTCCACCAGGTGACCTCCATTAAAGGTGCACTATGTAACATTTCCGTGCGCTAGAGGTCGCCTATTCAAAACAAAGGCGTAGTTTGATGACGCCACGTTTGAGCGCAGAATCTTGGGACATGTGGTCTTCCCCTCACAGCCGGTGGGAAAGACTCGGGATAGGACTCGGGCAGAAATCCTGTTCACGGATGTGATTATTAACGTTACTGTAGTGTGAAGCAGAGCGGGACCGAGTGTTGTGGAGCTGAGCGAGGCCGCTGGAGCGATTGTTAATGAGATGAACGCGACACACGCCTCGCGAAGCGGGACTTTTATTATGCCACAGTCGCCGGTGCCATTCCCGCTTCTCCGGTCATGAGTATGAGGGAACGCAGCTCTGTTGATCATATTAGACACATCTGAGTGTGTGGAGAACGATGTGATGACGTTACTCTGAGCGTTCGCTCGCGGCTGCTATGACACTCGTTCACACCGCAGTGAGAGTAAAGCGCTCCTGCAGAATAACACCGCAAACCGAACGCGGATATGATGTCATCGACAGGCCACGCCCTCACACGGCCCGGTTCATTGGGGAAAAGAGCGGCTCTCACGATTTACAAACAGTTGGAAACATTTGGGATATTGTAAGTACTCGACTGAACACAATATATAACACTGGCCTAGTGGGGTTTGGATATTTTACTGAAAAAATGTTACATAGTGCACCTTTAAAACATGGCACATTTTCCATGATATCTCCGTGAATGTTAGGAATTTATATGTGTGTAAAAAAAAATACTTTTACACACATTACAGTAATATAAAGTTTGTCTGTATTCCTAATGAATATTAGGCGGTTATTCAAACGATTATAAATGAATTGTTCCTGCCTACCCAAGTATACAAACAACATCTTTAATATTTTTACATCACAAGCATCAGAATTTCACATTTAGAGCCTCTGAATAAAACTGAGCTGTTTTTTTCCACTATATGAGACATAAAAGCTTGATATATCACTCAACAACACAAATACACATGCAAACTTTTACAAGTATTTGATATAAAAGGACAAAAAAAGTGTTTTATATGCTTCAAAATCAGTTCTCTAAGGATAAACCCATGGTACTTTGATATATAACATTATAATAAATGATTCATGAACAGTATTGTGGTATTGTCATAGTATTTATGGTAGTTTTTATAACAAGATAACTTCAGCAATTCACTGTAACTTTTGCTTAGTGTAAATTATTCATGTTGTGGTGATATATGATATATGTGGTGATGTGAATGATATAATTTGGGCACTTT
>JAGHMJ010001169.1:62500-70000 GCA_018749465.1 Paracanthobrama guichenoti
GACTGGAGCATATGGAACAGCCACTTCCCTTTTTAAAACAATCAATAGTGTTCAGTTTATATCACAGCTCGCCCAGAGCCGTTGAGCTGAGTAAAGCGACAGTTTCCTCCTAACCTCTAACTGTTTCTGTTTCTCTGATCGCTCCCTATCCCCTATATAGTGCGCTGTCTGATCGTTCCCTATCCCCTATATAGTGCGCTGTCTGAGCGTTCTCTATCCCCTATATAGTGCGCTGTCTGATCGCTCCCTCTCCCCATATAGTGCACTGTCTGAGCGTTCTCTATCTCCTATATAGTGCGCTGTCTGAGCGTTCTCTATCCCCTATATAGTGCGCTGTCTGATCGTTCTCTACCCCCTATATAGTGCGCTGTCTGATCGCTCCCTCTCCCCTATATAGCGCACTGTCTGAGCGTTCTCTATCCCCTATATAGTGCGCTGTCTGATCGCTCCCTATCCCCTATATAGTGCGCTGTCTGATCGCTCCCTATCCCCTATATATAGTGCTGTCTGATCTGATCCTCTCTCCCCATATAGTGCACTGTCTGAGCGTTCTCTATCTCCTATATAGTGCGCTGTCTGAGCGTTCTCATCCTATATATAGTGCGCTGTCTGATCGTTTCTCATCCCCTATATAGTGCGCTGTCTGATCGCTCCCCTCTCCCCTATATAGCGCACTGTCTGAGCTTCTCTCTATCCCCTATATAGTGCGCTGTCTGATCGCTCCCTCTCCCCTATATAGTGCACTGTCTGAGCGTTTCTCATCCCTATATTGATGTGCGCTGTCTGAGCGTTCTCTATCCCCTATATAGTGCACTGTCTGAGCGTTCTCTATCCCCTATATAGTGCACTGTCTGAGCGTTCTCTATCTCCTATATAGTGCGCTGTCTGATCGCTCCCTCTCCCCTATATAGTGCACTGTCTGAGCGTTCTCTATCTCCTATATAGTGCGCTGTCTGATCGCTCCCTCTCCCCTATATAGTGCACTGTCTGAGCGTTCTCTATCTCCTATATAGTGCGCTGTCTGATCGCTCCCTCTCCCCTATATAGTGCACTGTCTGAGCGTTCTCTATCCCCTATATAGTGCGCTGTCTGATCGCTCCCTCTCCCCTATATAGTGCACTGTCTGAGTGTTCTCTATCTCCTATATTGTGCGCTGTCTGAGCGTTCTCTATCCCCTATATAGTGCACTGTCTGAGCGTTCTCTATCCCCTATATAGTGCAATGTCTGAGCGTTCTCTATCTCCTATATAGTGCGCTGTCTGAGCGTTCTCTATCCCCTATATAGTGCGCTGTCTGAGCGTTCTCTATCCCCTATATAGTGCGCTGTCTGATCGCTCCCTCTCCCCTATATAGTGCGCTGTCTGAGTGTTCTCTATCCCCTATATAGTGCGCTGTCTGAGCGTTCTCTATCCCCTATATAGTGCGCTGTCTGATCGCTCCCTCTCCCCTATATAGTGCACTGTCTGAGCGTTCTCTATCCCCTATATAGTGCGCTGTCTGAGCATTCTCTATCCCCTATATAGCGCACTGTCTGAGCGTTCCCTATCCCCTATATAGTGCGCTGTCTGATCGCTCCCTCTCCCCTATATAGTGCGCTGTCTGATCGCTCCCTCTCCCCTAGATAGTGTGCTGTCTGAGCGTTCTCTAGCCCCTATATAGTGCGCTGTCTGATCGCTCCCTCTCCCCTATATTGTGCGCTGTCTGAGCACAAGGAAGAAATATATATAGAAGTAGCGCTGTCTGAGCGTTACTATATCCTATATATAGCGCGCTGTCTGAGCGTTCCCTATCCCCTATATAGCCCGCTGTCTGAGTGCTCCCTAAGAAATTATATAGCGCGCTGTCTGAGTGTTGTTCTATCCTATATAGCGCGCTGTCTGAGCGTTATGCTATCCCCTATATAGACAGCGCTGTCTGATCGCTCCCTCTCCCCTATATAGTGCGCTGTCTGAGCATTCTCTATCCCCTATATAGTGCGCTGTCTGAGGGTTCCCTATCCCCTATATAGCGCGCTGTCTGATCGCTCCCTCTCCCCTATATTGTGCGCTGTCTGAGCGTTCTCTATCCCCTATATAGTGCACTGTCTGAGCGTTCTCTATCCCCTATATAGTGCACTGTCTGAGCTTTCTCTAGTCTCCTACATAGTGCGCTGTCTGAGCGTTTCTATCCCTATATAGTGCGCTGTCTGAGCGTTCTCTATCCCTATATAGTGCGCTGTCTGATCGCTCCTCTATCCCTATATAGTGCGCTGTCTGAGTGTTCTCTATCCCCTATATAGTGCGCTGTCTGAGCGTTCTCTATCCCCTATATAGTGCGCTGTCTGATCGCTCCCTCTCCCCTATATAGTGCACTGTCTGAGCGTTCTCTATCCCCTATATAGCGCTGTCTGAGCGTTCTCTATCCCCTATATAGCGCGCACTGTCTGATCGTTTCCCTATCCCTATATAGTGCGCTGTCTGATCGGTTCCCTCTCCCTATATAGTGCGCTGTCTGATCGCTCCCTCTTATATATCCTCTATATAGTGTGCTGTCTGAGCGCTTCTCTAGCCCCTATATAGTAGCGCTGTCTGATCGCTCCCTATCCCTATATTGTGCGCTGTCTGAGCGCTCTCATCCCCGCTGTCTGTCTATATGCATCCCTATGTAGATACTGTCTGATCGCTGTCTCCCAGTCTTTTTACCTATATCCCTATATAGAGCGCTGTCTGATCGTTCTATCCCTATATAGCGCGCTGTCTGAGCGTTCCCTATCCCCTATATAGCGCGCTGTCTGAGTGTTCCCTATCCCCTATATAGCGCGCTGTCTGAGCGGTCCCTATCCCCTATATAGCGCGCTGTCTGATCGCTCCCTCTCCCCTATATAGTGCACTGTCTGAGTGTTCCCTATCCCCTATATAGCGCGCTGTCTGATCGCTCCCTCTCCCCTATATAGTGCGCTGTCTGATCGCTCCCTCTCCCCTATATAGTGCGCTGTCTGATCGCTCCCTATCCCCTATATAGTGCGCTGTCTGAGCGTTACCTATCCCCTATATAGCGCGCTGTCTGAGCGTTCCCTATCCCCTATATAGCGCGCTGTCTGAGCGTTCCTATCGTAAGTGCTGTCTATCCCCATATAGCGCTGTCTGAGAGTTCCCTATCCCTATATATAGCGGCTGTCTGAGCGTTCCTATCCCCTATATAGCGCTGTCTGAGCATTCCCTATCCCTATATAGTGCATATTGTCTGTCTGATCGCTTTTATATATCCCTATAGTAGTGCGCTGTCTGATCGCTCCTCTCCCTATATAGTGCACTGTCTGATCGCTCCCTATCCCCTATATAGTGCGCTGTCTGAGTGTTCCCTATCCCCTATATAGCGCGCTGTCTGGATCGCCTCCTCTCCCTATATAGTGCGCTGTCTGATCGCTCCCTCTCCCCTATATAGTGCGCTGTCTGATCGCTCCCTCTCCCCTATATAGTGCGCTGTCTGAGCGTTCCCTATCCCCTATATAGTGCACTGTCTGATCGCTCCCTCTCCCCTATATAGTGCGCTGTCTGATCGCTCCCTCTCCCCTATATAGTGCGCTGTCTGATCGCTCCCTCTCCCCTATATAGTGCGCTGTCTGAGCGTTCCCTATCCCCTATATAGTGCACTGTCTGATCGCTCCCTATCCCCTATATAGTGCACTGTCTGAGCGTTCCCTATCCCCTATATAATAATAATAGATTTTCTATTGTGAGGGCGCAGAGACTTTTATTTTAAAAATGTGTGAAGTTCTGTTTTATTGTGTCGCTGCAGCATCCTGCTTCACTATTTATATTTATTAATATTTATATTTTACATATATCTATCACTTATTTATACATGATATCTAACAAAAACATTTAACATAATTTAATCAATTAGGCTTAAAATGTCTTCATAAATTGATTTAACACATAAATAAAACATGAATTACCACTCAACCCATCTCCCTCAAATACTGCTACTGCTAATTTCCCTGTTAGTGCGAAAGGAGACTTTTATTTTGAAGAATCGCGCTGTTCTGTTATGGTGTCGCTGCTGCTTCCTGCTTCACTGCTGTAGTTTATATGTCACAATAAACATGCGGACAGCTGCATAAACTCACTCGCTGCAAGTATGTTATGCTGTATTTCTCAGCTCATATTAAGTACACACAGTACATTCATTAATCACGCAAACTCTCATTAGTCGCACCCGAATCTGACCCATGATGGCAGTGCATGGACACACAGGGCATGAGTTTGCTGTTATTCTTGTCTGTTATCAGTGTGTGACAGCTTGTGCATTCTTATGGGCGTTGTTGACTCCTTCAGACATTATTAACATTGCAAACACTGTTTAAGTGGTTTTAGATGACTGCAAATATGAAAGTGCTGCTTCTGAAAGAGCCTAGAGAGAGTGAAAGTGAAGCAGACCCTTATATCAAGGTAGTGGCACATCATGTGTATTATTAATAATACTCATCACAATGGCTTTGAGAGAGTAATGTTGGGCTTTTGCTTCAGGAGCTGGCCTCATGTGGACACACGGCTGCTCTGGTCCCGGTTCTGTCCTTCACGTTTGTGTCTCTGAAGGAGCTGTCGGAGAGGGTGAGTTTGGAGGACAGTTTCTGATGTTGAATGATGTTGCTGTAGATGTGACCTCTGTGTTTGTGACCCTCCAGCTCTTTGAGCCCGAGAGGTTCGGAGGTCTGATCTTCACCAGTCCCAGAGCCGTGGAGGCCGTCAGGACCTGCTTAGACTCCAACACACACAGTAAGTCTGGATCACACAGTGAGGGTGTGGGATTCGACTGTACTTTGCTGTTTGATCATCATGCAACATCGCACCATGATTACAGCCGGTTAGAAGGCGCTTGAGGTCTTCTGTAGTGGTCTTTATATGTGTTAGTGACTCCCAGGGTCCGCAAGAGAGGGACAGGGGCCGCAAGAGAGGGACAGGGTCCCGCAAGAGAGGGACAGGGGCCGCAAGAGAGGGACAGGGGCCGCCAGAGAGAGGACAGGGCGCGCAAGAGAGAGGACAGGGTGCAGCAATTCCGGGCAGGCAAGAGAGGGACAGGGTCCGCAAGAGAGGGACAGGGTCCGCAAGAGAGGGACAGGGTCCGCAAGAGAGGGACAGGGGCCGCGGAAAAGTCTAGAAAAAAAACTGTAAAATAAATAAATAAATAATAATAATTTGATTAAAATAAAATAGTAAAGCAATAAATTACATCCAAAAAAAAAAGTGATTTGAAAAATATTAGTTAATAATCTATTAAATAAAATATTAATATAAGTAAATACAAATTTTATTCAAATTAAATAAGCAAGAAATGAATAATACATATAACAATACATTACTATATTGAGGAGAACAAAATGTATAATAATCTAACAAACTAATTTTAGCTTTGTACTATAATCTTTTTGTGCATAAATTGAGTGTTTATGAAAGACAGATGCCTTATAAATCTCACACAGACTGAAAACCCCTGACTTAACCTTCCATCCCTCGCACTTTATATGCTTTTTGCTTTTGTCCAGAAAGCTTATATCATTTAATTTTTATAATATTTATTTTTATTTTAAATTTTTTAATGCATTTTTGGTCCAGATGTTTTTATTATTATTTTTATTTACCTTTAAATTACTAGATTTTATCAATCAGTAATATAATTTAAGCACATTCTTCACATTCTTTCAACTTAAATTCAAAAGCTCTTCTGATTTATGATGTTCATAATATGCTGATGCAGGTGTGATGCGTTCTAACTCACAATTTTCATGCAGAACCCTGTTACTGTGCACTATGTAACATTTCCGCGCTGTGAGGTCGCTTATTCAAAACAAAGGCGTAGTTTGATGACGCCACGTTTGAGCGCAGAATCTTGGGACATGTGGTCTTCCCCTCACAGCCGGTGGGAAAGACTCGGGCAGAAATCCTGTTCACGGATGTGATTATTATAATTACTGTAGTGTGAAGCAGAGCGGGACCGAGTGTTGTGGAGCTGAGCGAGGCCGCTGGAGCGATTGTTAATGAGATGAACGCGATCACGCCCGCGAGAAGTGGGACTTTTATTATGCCACGCCCGCCTGGTGCCATTCCCGCTTCTCCGGTCATGAGTATGAGGGAACGCAGCTCTGGTGATCATATTAGACACATCTGAGTGTGTGGAGAACATGTGCCCCGCGTTACTCTGAGAACGCTCGCGGCTGCTATGACACTCGTTCACACCGCAGTGAGAGTAAAGCGCTCCTGCAGAATAACACCGCAGACCGAACGCAGATATGATGTCATCGACAGGCCACGCCTTTCACGCCCGGTTCATTGGGGAAAAGAGCGGCTCTCACGATTTACAAACAGTTGGAAACATTTGGGATATTGCAAACACTCAACTGAACACAATATATAACACTGGCCTAGTGTGATATTTTACTGAAAAATGTTTAAAGGTACAATATGTATGTTTTTTGGATTAAAATATCCAAACCACTAGAACAGTGTTATATATCTTGTTGACTTGTGTACTTACATTATCCCAAATGTTTCCAAGAATGTTTAAATCCACTGAAATGAGCGATTTTAACCAGGATGCGTGTCGCCTATCACTAGCTGCGTTTCCATTATAGATTTGTAACAAAACGCTCAGAATATTTTCAAATATCGATAAAAAACATTGCGAAAGACTCAATCATTAACGATGTTATGAGAATAAAACTTATTTTTTCCCTCTTGTGATAAGTCATTCCAAAATTCTGCCTAGTGTAACGGAGGCCAGCTAGTAGTTGCTGTGCGAGTAAACTGGGCTATTTCCTCTGATCTCAAGAGGCGCTCTAGCGACAGATGCTGTAGTTTGTTGCAGCCTTTAAATCCTTGTTAGGGAGATCAACTGCTGAATGTTTGGCGGACCTAGTTTTAGTCCCGCTTGTGTTGTGTGTGGTTGGGAACAGGAGGGTTAGCCTTCATGTTGATAGGTTTATGTATATACCAATAACTAACTGGTTCTCAAATTATTAATGGAAGGAGCATTTGTGTTATTAGCCAGTAATGGCTACTACTAAAGCCCCTTACACATGAGCGTATGAGGTGTGTGTGTGTGTGTGTGTGTGTGTGTGTGTCTGTGTTTCTCCCTCACATCTGCAAGGTCTTCATGATCATTTGTGGCAAATCTTTGTTGTTTAGAATCCAGTGTTCCTGTAATGCTCTTGTCTTTTATGAGTTTAATAAAGAACGGTCTCGTCTTCTGTCCAAACACACTGTCGTCTGTAAAGAAGGATTGTCTCTTACGTACGCCAGGTGACCTGTAAATGCGAAAAAAACTGTTTACATTGCAGTTTTGCTGAAATGTCCTAATTGCTGAAAAACCACCTCATGCGAGTGTAAAAACTTTCATATGTGGGAGTTTTTGTAAAATTGATGTGTTTCCATTGGGAATATTTTCAATTTGAAGGGTAATGGAAACGCGGCTAATGACATCACACCTGCGTGTAGTAACCATGGCAACACGAAGCCGCTTTAA
>JAGHMJ010001169.1:87500-92500 GCA_018749465.1 Paracanthobrama guichenoti
TCGTCCATGGGATTGTCAGACAGAGAAGCGTGATTGGTCACTCAGAGAACACGTCTCCACTGCTCTAGAGTCCAGTGGCGGCGTGCTTTACTCCACTGCATCCCACGCTTTGCATTGCACTTGGTGATGTAAGGCTCGGATGAGCTGCTCGGCCATGGAAACCCATTCCATGAAGCTCTCTACGCACTGTTCTTGAGCTCATCTGAAGGCCACAGAAGTTTGGAGGTCTGGAGCTATTGACTCTGCAGAAAGTTGGTGACTTCTGTGCACTGTGACCCTCAGCATGCGCTGACCCCGCTCTGTGATTTTACCACTTCGTGGCTGAGTTGCTGTTGTTCCCAATCGCTTCCACTTTGTTATAATCCCACTAACAGTTGAGCGTGGAATATTTAGTAGTGAGGAAATGTCAGGAATGGACTATTGCACAGGTGGCAACCTATCACGGTCCCACGCTTGAGTTCACTGAGCTCCTGAGAGCGACCCATTCTTTCACAAATGTGTAGAAGCGTCTGCATGCCTAGTGCTTGATTTATACACCTGTGGCCATGAAGGGATTGAACACCTGAACTCAGGGATTTGGAGGGGCATCACAATACTTCTGGCAATAGAGTGTACATCGTTCTGTCTGTAGTTGAGCCAATGATTATTTCTTATTTATGTAACTTTTTAGTTATTGACAAACACATTGATCTCTGCCTCTTTCTGTGTTATTCCAGCGGTTTCTGTCCAGGTACGGGTTCATTAAAGCAGGAGATGATCCTCAGATCTCCGCAGAAGCTTCGGGTGAGATGGAGGTCAGTCTCTCTCTGGACCTACAGGAGGGAGGATCCACATCCCGGTCCAGCGGTGCTGATGATCTCCAGTTCATCACGGCGCTAAAGGACTTCCAGAAGGTGTCTGGTCTTTCTGTCACGGGTGTGTTTGACGACGCCACCAAAGCAGCCATGAATAAACCCAGATGTGGCGTCCCGGACCAGGATGAGGAACTGGATTCTACCGAACACGAGTCCAACAGCACCACAACACACAATCACACTGATGCTGCGAATGCTAGCGATACACAGACATCCAATAACACTCAACCTCACGTGAGGAAGAAACGGCACCTGGCAGCGCTTCTGAAGAGCAGACCGAAGAGAGACGCCAGCGAGTGGACGGGACACATGGCGTTCTCCAAGAGCCTCCTGAAGTGGCGTCTGATCGGGGAGGGTTACAGCAGTCAGCTGTCCATCGATGAGCAGAAGTACATCTTCAGACTGGCCTTCCGCATGTGGAGTGAAGTGTCACCGCTGCAGTTTGTTGAGGACGTTCACTCTCCTCTGGAAGACATTGACATCAGACTGGGCTTTGGGACAGGTCGGTTCTGAAGACTGATAAGATTTACGACAGAACATTCCCATTTGGTTCCCATTTGGTTATTTTGGGGAACCAAAAGTTGTTAGCTGGGAATGCAGGTTCATTTATGGGTGTTTTCTGAGTTGACGTATTTCCTATTTTAACTGGACGTACGGGTTGGACAAACAAAAGAACCCGGTTTTATTCACTCTGAACTTACTATAGTTCACACTAAGAACAATAACTATACCAATCATTTATTTGATTGCCTTTCAGAGTTTTTAGCATTAATCAGCTGAAATAAAAATAGCTGATTACAACGATATCATTTCTGTGAGTCGTTGTAATAGTTATTAAAATGTTATAGTTCTCATTCCTGATGTCAGTGGGCCTTTAGATCACATTTCAGTTGTCTGTATTTTTAGAACCCAGACCTTTGATAATAAATCTTATTTTTTCCCAATTGAATAATAATAATATATTTCTGTTGTAATTTATTAATTTTGGCGCAGCACTGAAAGTCAGACTGAAACCTCTTATTTTCACAAACGTTTTCACGTGATTCTTTTGGGAAAATGTATCCTAACTCTGTGGTGACCGAACCCTCTGCTGCCCCCTACAGGCCGGCACCTGGGCTGCTCTCAGCGGTTTGACGGCGCGGGCCGAGAGTTTGCTCACGCGTGGTTCCTCGGAGACATTCATTTCGATGATGATGAACATTTCACTGTCCCAAACACAGGCAGCGGGATCAGTCTTCTGAAGGTAACGAGAGACCATGTGCTAACCTATAAAAGCTCAGAGAAACCAGAGGAGGTTCCCTTAGTTAAAATCAGCATGAAGCACAAGTCACGCTAGTGACATACATCCATATATGGAACACGAGCAAATGTAGGGAGGGCTTGATTGTGTCGGTGGGGTTTGCTATTGGTGGATCTCATGTGAGTGACAGGTGGCCCCGCCCTCGTCATCAGAGAAGAGATGTTGCTGCAAGAGATATTTCTGATGTTTGATACCTTTGGTATTTTGTTTTGGCACTGATGCACTAAATTTGACTACAGTACAATACAAAACACCTTTTTCTATTGAAATCTCTGAAACCGACACTTGTGCACCTGAATCTCTGACCCTGTGACGTGTCGTATGTTTCGTTCAGGTGGCGGTTCATGAGATCGGGCATGTTTTAGGGCTTCCTCACATCTACCGGCCCGGCTCCATCATGCAGCCCAGTTACCTTCCTCAGGACGGAGGGTTCGAGATCGACTGGATGGACAGGAAGTCCATTCAGAACCTGTATGGTGAGCCTGAGTCTGTAGCGCTTTATACAATACAGATCATTTCAAAGGGATAAACTGGAAAATAACGATCAAAGATGCTATAAGCAGCTCTGCAGAAAACAAGTGTCAGCGGAAGTGATGAAATCACACACTAATAGGCTTTCTTTTCTTCCAGCATAAAGAGAAATATAATATTTAATAAATGTTTTGTCTGTCAGGTGTGTGCAAGGGTCGCTTCAGCACCGCGTTTGATTGGATCAGGAAGGAGCAGACGCCCTACGGCGAGGTGGTGGTGCGCTTTAACACCTACTTCATGCGGGACGGCTGGTACTGGCTGTATGAGAACCGCAATAACCGAACGCGCTACGGGGATCCGGTGGCGGTGCAGGTGGGGTGGCACGGGCTGCCCTCCGGCGGAGTGGACGCTTGCGTTCACGTGTGGAACCGCAAAACAGACGCGGTGTACTTCTTTAAAGGTATTTATTTACTTCCTAAGAGTTCCAGAAGCATAATCTTAGCTGAAAGACTAATAAAGACGCACTGTACATGGAGGTTAATGCATAAGCTCATTTGCATCTCATGTCCATAAAAAGAAAGTTTGAGTGCGAGCAGTAAACGGGGTGCTTTTGTACATTGTGCATTTACATATTTAGCATTATTTTGCATTTGCATATTTAGCATTGTGCATTTGCATATTTTGCATATTTGTTTTTTTTGTGCATAATTTTGCAATTATTGTGCATTTTTATTTTCCATTTGTATTTTGCATGGCCCTTGATCACTTATTAGATTTAATGAATTAGTCCAGCGATGAAGCATGTTTGGAGTGTTGTTTATTCTGTGGCTGTGTTCAGAATGCATACTTCCACACTACTTGCATACTAGACTTTCTCTGCAGTGGTGTGTGTGTATCCGGTACAGATGTGCATGGCTCTGTTGTTGCAGGTGTGCAGTACTGGCGGTATGACAGTGAGAATGATCAGGTGTTCGCTCAGGACGCAGACGGCCGCTCGTATCCTCGTCTGATCTCTGAAGGCTTTCCCGGCGTGTCTGGACCAGTGGACACTGCGTACTACGACAGGAGAGACGCCCATATCTACTTTTTCAAAGGCTCTCAGGTAACAACTGCTCATGTTTTACAATTACAAAAATAAAATGAAAAAGTGTAAATTAGTCAGTCCAGTATTAACCTGAGTTTACTCGTCTACATAAATTAGCGATAGTAACTGTGCAATATTCATTTCCAGGTGTTCAGGTTTGATGTGCGTGTGAACCGCTTGGCTTCCTCTTCCCCACAAAACCTCTCTGCGGTGTTTCCTGCCGTCGTCCCCGGTAATCACCCGGTGGGTAAGCTGGACGTGGCGTACTTCTCATACACACACAACACGGTGTTCCTGCTGAAGGGCTCGTGGTTCTGGCGCGTGGTGAGCGGCAGAGATCGCAGGCGGGGCGTGCCGCCGAACGGCCTGTTGCCCCGCAGGGACGTGCACGAGCAGTGGTTCGACATCTGTGATGTGCACGGCAGCTCTCTGAGAACCGCTCGCAGGTGACGCTCCGTCACTGATCTGAGCTCTGTGGGAGCGCATCCCTACCACACAGGAAAAAAATCATGCTTCGGTCAATCTGACATAACCCATAACTTTTCATAATTTTAATTTAAGCCATAATTATGAGAAAAAGTCATAATTAAGACATAAAAATTACGAGGTAAAGCTGAAATTAATTTATTATGATTTCTATGATTCTTTAAAAAATCTATGATTATGATTTTTTTTGTTGTTGTCATAATTATAACTTTAAAGGTGCAGTGTGTAGATTTTAGCAGCATCTAGTGGTGAGGTTGTGAATTGCACCGCTCACCCCTTCCTCTCGAAGCACATAGAGAAACTACGGTGGCCATCACAGGACAAAGATGTGGTCATCTGAGACAGCAGAGAGTGACTAGTGCTCTGTAGAGAGGTTTGTCCCTTTAGGGCTACTGTAGAAACATGACGCCGCATGATGGCGACTTCACTGTAAGGGACCCGAGGTGTGTGTCGATACAAACGGCTAATTCTAAGGTCATAAAAACATAACGGTTCCTATACGCCACTGAAAACATTCATGTATATTATATTTCATTTCTGTCAATAGATCATCATAAATACTACACACTGCACCTTTAAATCATAATTTTGACATTCTGTCAGTTAGAGATAGTTGAAATTGACTAAGTCAAAATTGAGAGTTGAAATTCTTACATAATGAGACATACTAATTTATAATTAGTCATTTTTAAAAGTCGATATTATGATAAAGCCAAAAAAAGACATACTAAGTCATAATGAGATCATAATTCTGCGATTTTAAAAAGTCATAATTATGACATAAAAAGTTGATATAATAGACAAA
>JAGHMJ010001169.1:97500-127511 GCA_018749465.1 Paracanthobrama guichenoti
GTGTTGTTGGCTATGGCCACAGATAACCCGTGAGACGCAGCGCTACTGCTGGGCTCCAGGGGCACACTTATTAATGTGCATGATTGTGTTTACCAGCGTCTGTGTCTTCTTCCTTTATCTGACACTCTTTATTCCTGTCTTGTGGTATGACGTCACGTGTGAGGTTCACAAAGTCCTGTAGGGAGCAGCGCTGGGAACAGCCCGGTAAAGGCACCGCGGACGGCTCAGGCACGGTGCTGTCGTTGCGATAAAACATCTCCACTGAGAACGTCCTGAGAGAGACAGTCAAAGGAATATTTGGTTCTGTCTTCTAGAAACGTAAGTTTAGGAAACACAGACCATATGTTACCCGTTCTCTTCCTGGTGAAGTTCGATCAGATGACAGGAGGCGTACGGAGGCTGCAGGCCATTAAAGATGTCCAGGGCTTCCTGCAGAGCTACGATTGTTGTGTCATGCTAGTAAGGAAAGAGTTACATTACTTTCTCTGAACAGAGCACACTTCCTTTTTTTAGAAGACTTTTAACAGAAAAGGGAAGTGTAGGAGCTTTGGTCTGCGTGACACATGACTTACAGCGGAGTATACCTTCATCTTCAGCCTCTGTTTAGAGTCCGGCGCGGCTGCGGCTGAGAGATCCGTAATGATCTGATGCACCAGCAGGCCTGCAAATGAGAACGTGTCCCTGCTAGGGTTGCTAAATTCTGGGAGTTTTCAAGGCTGTAAACTTTCCATGGGAATTAACGGGAATATATGGGAATTAATATTATTATACATATAGGTGCTGGTCATATAATTAGAATATCATCAAAAGTTGATTTATTTCACTAATTCCATTCAAAAAGTGAAACTTGTATATTATATTCATTCATTACACACAGACTGATATATTTCAAATGTTTATTTCTTTTAGTTTTGATGATTATAACTGACAACTAAAGAAAATCCCAAATTCAGGATCTCAGTAAATCAGAATATTACTTTAGACCAACACAAAGAAAGGATTTTTAGAGCTCTTGACCAGCTGAAGAGTGTGAGCGTGTGCAGCACTCAACACTGAGCCGGCGCTCCTTTAGCCTGAATCACTGCAGCGATGCGGCGTGGCATGGAGTCCATCAGTCTGTGGCCCTGCTCCGGTGTTAGGAGAGCCCAGGTGGCTCTGATAGTGGCCTTCAGCTCTTCTGCATTGTTGGGTCTGGCGTATCGCATCTTCCTCTTCACAATAGCCCACAGATTATCAGGCGAGGTTGCTGGCCAATTAAGAACAGGGATACCATGGTCCTTAAACTGTGTGCAGGTGCCAAGTCCTGTTGGAAAATGAAATCTGCATCTCCATAAAGTTGGTCAGCAGCAGGAAGCATGAAGTGCTCTAAAACTTCCTGGGATACGGCTGCGTTGACCTTGGACCTCAGAAAACCCAGTGGACCAACACCAGCAGATGACATGGCACCCCAAACCATCACCGACTGTGGGAACTTTACACTGGACCTCAAGCACCGTGGCGTGTGTGTCTCTCCTCTCTTCCTCCAGACTCTGGGACCCTGATTGACTCTCATCAGAGAACATAACTTTGGAGCACTCAGCAGCGGTCCAGTCCTTTCTGTCTTTAGTCCAGGCGAGACGCTTCTGCCGCTGTCTGTTGTTCAAGAGTGGCTCGACTCGAGGACTGCGGCAGCTGAAACCCATGTCTCGCAGACGTCTGTGTGTAGTGGTTCTTGAAGCTCTGACTCCAGCTGCAGTCCACTCATTTTTTAATGGGTTTTGTTTCTCAATCCTCTCCAGGGTGCGGTTATCCCTATTGCTTGGACACTTTTTTCTCCCACATCTTTTCCTTCCCTTGGCCTCTCTATTAATGTGCTCGGACACAGAGCTCTGGGAACAGCCGGCCTCTTCTGCAGTGACCTTTTGTGTCTTGCCCTCCTTGTGTAAGGGGTCAATGGTCGTCTTTTGGACAGCGGTCAGGTCAGCGGTCTTCCCCATGATTGTGTAGCCTACAGAACTAGACTGAGAGAGCATTTAAAGGCCTTTGCAGGTGTGTTGAGTTCATCAGCTGATCAGAGTGTGGCTTTACATTTCACTGCCGGTTGTATATTCTGTATATAACTGTGTATGTGACAAATAAAACTCTTGAATCTTGAATCAGGGTCTTCAATATTCAACCTTTCACAATATTCAGATTTTCTGAGATACTGAATTTGGGATTTTCCTTAGTCGTCAGTTATAATCATCAAAACTAAAAGAAATAAACATTTGAAATATATCAGTCTGTGTGTAATGAATGAATATACTATACAAGTTTCACTTTTGAATGGAATTAGTGAAATAAATCAACTTTTGATGATATTCTCATTATATGACCAGCACCTGTATATCAAAATATTATTAAAATCAATCAAAATAGTGGTTTTCTATTTGAATATACTTTAAAATATAATTTATTACAGTGAATTTTCAGCATCATTACTCCAGTTTTCAGTGTCAAGTTTCTAAATTGGAATATTTCCAAAATTCCCCAGATTATGTTCCGTGGAAAGTTTCCAGAAATCTTCAGTCCCTTTGCAACTCTAAGACTTTATAACATTATCTGTGTAAACACACAAGAAATCTGGGTTTGATTCGGTTGTTCTGAAGGGATGTAAAAAGTCTCACACGTTGTCTTCAGGGTCCAGATTTTCCAATTCTTTCTCATAAATTCCCGTAAATTCCTGTTAATTCCCGTAAATTCCCCTTATTTCCCATAAATTCTCATAAATTCCCGTAAATTCCCCTTATTTCCCGTAAATTCCCCTTATTTCCCATAAATTCTCATAAATTCTCGTAAATTCCCCTTATTTCCCGTAAATTCCCCTTATTTCCCATAAATTCTCATAAATTCCCGTAAATTTCCTTATTTCCCATAAATTCCATAAATTCCGTAAATTCCCCCTTATTTCCCATAAATTCCGTAAATTCTCTTATTTCCCATAAATTCTCATAAATTCCGTAAATTCCCCTTATTTCCGTCAAATTCCTTATTTCCCATAAATTCCCATAAATTCGTGAATTCCCTTATTTCCATAAATTCAGTAAATTCCTTATTTCCATAAATTCCCGTCAGAATTCCCTTATTTCCCATAAATTCCATAAATTCTCGTCAAATTCCTTATTTCCATAAATTCTCATAAATTCCGTCAGAATTCCTTATTTCCATAAATTCCATAAATTTCAGAATTTCCTTATTTCCCATAAATTCCCGTAAATTCCTTATTTCCCATAAATTCTCATAAATTCCTCAGAATTCCTTATTTCCCATAAATTCTCATAAATTCCTGTAAATTCCTTATTTCCCATAAATTCTCATATATTCCATAAATTCTCATAAATTCCGTAAATTCCCTTATTTCCATAAATTACCAGTAAATTCCCTTATTTCCATAAATTCTCATATATTCCATAAATTCTCATAAATTCCGTAAATTCCTTATTTCCCATAAATTCCTGTAAATTCCCCTTATTTCCATAAATTCTCATATATT
Organism: Paracanthobrama guichenoti; assembly: GCA_018749465.1. Classification (NCBI taxonomy): domain Eukaryota; kingdom Metazoa; phylum Chordata; class Actinopteri; order Cypriniformes; family Gobionidae; genus Paracanthobrama; species Paracanthobrama guichenoti. Next base: position 101,012 of record JAGHMJ010001169.1, read on the forward strand.
CCCATAAATTCTCATAAATTCCAGAATTTCCTTATTTCCCATAAATTCCCGTGAATTCCTTATTTCCCATAAATTCTCATATATTCCCATAAATTCTCATAAATTCCCGTAAATTCCCCTTATTTCCCATAAATTCCTGTAAATTCCCTTATTTCCCATAAATTCTCATATATTCCCATAAATTCTCATAAATTCCTGTAAATTCCCTTATTTCCCATAAATTCCTGTAAATTCCCTTATTTCCCATAAATTCTCATATATTCCATAAATTCTCATAAATTCTCAGTAAATTCCCCTTATTTCCAATAAATTCCATAAATTCTCGTAATTTCCATAAATTCTCGTAATTTCCCATAAATTCTCATAAATTCCCGTAAATTTCTATAAATTCCATAAATTTCTGTAAATTCTCATAAATTGCCATAAATTCCATAAATACTCATATATATTTCCATAAATTCTTATAAATTCCCATAAATTCTCGTGAAATGCCATAAATTCTCATTATTTCCCATAAATTCCATAAATCCTCATAAATTACCAGTAAATTCCCATCAATTCTTGTAAATTCCCATCAATTTCCCGTAAATTCCCATTAAGTTTCCAAACTGGAATATTTCCTAAATTCCCCAGATGAAGTTCCTGTGTAATTTGCCACCCTTTGCACGTGGATGAAAGTGCCGGCTGTCTTCTTATGTCACTGATGGGCACACAAACTGCTTTCTGTGTTCAACCTCGTATAAATGTTTTTCTCTTGCATTTTCTGTTTCTTTTATTCATTTAATTCAAATGTAATAAGATGCTCTTCCCAGGGATAAGCTCTCACCTCCCTGAAGTCTGCACTTCTCCTTTTTCCCATTGAATCCAAACATAATCTGATAGGAAAAGTCATTCAGCACCTTCAGCTTTTCCATCACTTCTGGAGTCACCCAGTCTGATGCAGGCAGCTTCCCATGTGTCGCCTGGGGAAGGAGAATAACCTGAGCATCTGGATTTCATTCTGAGCATCTGGGACCAGTTCTTCAAAAAGTTTAATCTGGATCAGAATGATCTGGATTTGGAAATCCCACGTTTTGCTATCCAGGATCAGGTAATGCATTTTACTTTTGCGCCGGTTTTTCAAAGCAAAATACACACTTTTTCAGATGACCAAATCTGATTACTAGTGCTTAAAGCATATTAAAAACACATTAAAACATTGATTTTCACCACAGGGGACTCACCTCACAGAACAATGCGTCATATACAGTCCAAACAGACGCAATGTTGGCTGTCTCCAGTCCTGTATTTTTTCTCACCATTTCTATAAATGCCTGCATAAAAAAACATAACCATGATTGTTTTTTATTGCACATTTACATTCCAAGACAGGGAACATACTAACATCGTAAGGCACACATATGAAAAAAAATAAGGACCAAGACTCATGACAAAAAAACGTTTTATTAGGACAGCAGTAAAATAGTACATATTTACGTTGTTTTATTGACACACTTATACACCATGTAGTGTATGAACTTTATACGGTTATTTATTATCATCCCTGCCCTCCGACATAATTAGATTAACAACCAGATGAAGTTGATCAGCACAGGATCGCAGAACACGATTTCCGAAATACCATCCGCCCAGCAGCTTTCCTCAAGCGTGGGACGCCAGGAAAGCTGCCGGGCGGATGGTATTTCAGGTCGTGGTTCTGCGGTCCTGTGCTGATCAGCTCGCCGGGTTGTTTACATCTATCTTTAATGAGTCCTCGCTACATTTGTGGTCCCCACCTCCTTCAAAAATCCACCATCATCCCTGTCCCTAAGAACAGTAAACCCTCTTGCCTAAATGACTATCGTCCAGTGGCTCTCACGTCTATAGTCATGAAGGTCTTTGAGAGACTCATTAAAAACACCATTTGCGCCTTCATTCCTGACACTTTGGACCCTCTTCAGTTTGCCTATCGTCCCAATAGATCGACTGAAGATGCCATCTCTCATGTGCTCCACTCCTCCCTCACTCACATCGACAGCAAAAGTGGGAACTACGTAAGGCTGCTATTTATTGACTATAGCTCAGCCTTTAACACCATAGTTCCCATTAAGCTAACCTCCAAACTCCTGGATCTCGGCCTGAACCCTTCTCTCTGCCACTGGATTGAGGACTTCATCACTGGCAGGCCTCAGGTGGTGAGAGTAGGCCAGTCCACCTCCACCTCCACCTCCATCTCCCTGAGTGTGGGAGCTCCACAGGGCTGTGTCCTGAGCCCCCTGCTCTACTCTCTCTACACGCATGACTGTTTGTCCACACACAGCTCCACCTCTATCATCAAATTTGCTGATGATACTGTTGTCCTGGGCCTCATTTCCAACAACAATGAGACGGCATACTTGGACGAGGTGGAGCATCTAACATCATGGTGCCAGGACAACTGTCTCTCTCTGAATGTTGGCAAGACCAAAGAAATGATTGTGGACTTCCAGGAAGAGACAGCAACGGACATATTTCCCCTCATGATCAGCGGGTCACCAGTAGAGAGTGAGCAGCTTCAAGTACCTGGGAGTAAACATCTCCGAGGACCTGACCTGGACTGCTCACATTCAGACACAGGTGAAAAAGCCAGGCAAAGACTGTACCACCTGCGCCAGCTGAGGAAATTCAGGGTTTCACCAGCTATCCTGAAAACTTTCTATTTAGGGGCGATAGAAAGTGTTTTAACTCAGTGCATCACAGCGTGGTATGGGAACAGCACCAGTCATGACCGCAAAGCCCTGCAAAGAGTCGTGGCGCTTATCCGAAAGCGTATCTCAGGGTCAGCTCTCCCGCCTCTGCAGGACGCTCTACACCAAACGCTGCAAAGGTAGAGCTACTAAGATCATCAAGGACTCTAATCACCCTGCAAACCTCATTTCACGCTGCTGCCATCTGGCAAGCGCCCAAGCCTGATGGCCAAAACTGAGAGACTCAGGAGGAGCTTTCTTCCCCAGGCCATCAGACTCCTGAACTTAACGTCACGTGACTTCACGCCAGGATAAACATCGATACACTGACATTGCACTGCACTTTCTGTTCTCGTTGTTACTGTGTAACAACCTGTTATAAACCTGTTTTAGTGTGATTATATCTCTCTTTCTACATTTGTTAACCACATATTTATAAGTCTACAGTTTACTCACTGCACAGTCTACCTCACTTATTTTATTCCACTTCTTTATTTTTTAAATTTTTTTCTAATGACTTGATTATTTATAATTCTACAGATATATATATACCTGTTTACATTTCACTGCCGGTTGTATATTCTGTATATAACTGTGTATGTGACAAATAAAACTCTTTGAATCTTGAAGCTGTGGCAGTCATAGTGCCTGAAGTGTCCAACATTCCACTGTTTTTCCATCAATTAAGTGCATCATCAGGTGTTTAAAGTGCACATTTTCAGTGTAAACACTACTCACACAGTTTTATACGACAGAACACCATAGAACAAGTATTGCACACCAGTTACGCTCGACAGACGTAGTGTACGCATTTTGAACTGCGAGAGGCGTTACACTTTTTCCGTAAGTTGAATACAGAAGACAACCCGCCCAAAAATAGAAATTTTACCTTATAAAGTTTTAAATATGGATATTTTCACATACACTTACACACAAACGCTTCGCTTCAGAAGGCCTTTATTAACCCCCTGGAGCCGTGTGGAGCAGTTTGAAAGAAGAATGTCATATACACCTAGATGGCTTGAGGGTGAGTAAATCATGGGCTAATCTCATTTTTGGGTGAACTAACTTTTTAAATAATGCTAACAATATGTTAAAACATGCTAGCAAAATGTTAAAACGTGTTAGCAAACATGCTAATTCATGCTAAAACATGTTAATTTGTGATAACATGTTAGCTAAATATGCTAATTAATGCTAACAATGTGTTTAAAAATGCTAGTGAACATGCTAATTCAAAATTCTAAAAACATGTTAATTTATGCTAAAAACAATGATAAATCATGCTGGCAACATGTTAATTCATGTTAGAAAATGCTAAAACATGCTAGCAAAATGCTAATTTGTGTTAACAAATGCTAGCAACATTTTAAAGGAGCAGTGTGTAGAATTTAGCGGCATCTAACGTGAGGTTGTGAATTGCATTACCCACCGCTCACCCCTCCCTTTCAGAGCACATAGAGAAGCTAGAATGGCTCAATCTAAGGTGATAAAAAACATGCTAATTAATGCTAACATGTTAAAACAGATTATTATCATGTTAAATAATGCTAACAATGTGTTAAAACATGTTAGCAACATGTTGAAACGTGTTAGCAACAATGTTAAATCATGCTGGTAACATGTTAATTCATGCTAGATACATGCTAAATCTAGCAACTTGCTAATTTGTGATAACAACATGTTAAAACATGTTAGTAACATGTTAAATCATACTAGCAACATGTTAATTAATGCTAAAACTTGTTAGCAAAATGCTAATTAATGCTTACAACATGCTAGTAACATACTAAAACATGTTGGCTAGTTACACAGTTGGCTGGCTTTTAAACTACTAAACTAAAACTTAAACCATTTCAGACTAAAACCTTCAAACTCCAAGCTTTCAAAACTATGTCAAAGTTTCTGGCTGGGCTTTTTTCAAAGCCAACTTAAAGTTTGTTTACAAACTTTATTCATCTAGCCAACACATCCAACCAAAATTTATGGTAAGAAGCACAATCATACAAATGTGTTCAAGTACTTCAGGAAGAACAGAAGACACAAAGTTCTGTCTCAAACTGAGATCTCTAAACAATTCTCTGTTAGGACTACTGGTTAAATGATTAGTGGACTATAATAAATATTCATGAGCCAAACTGAACCTACTCGATTCAGAAAAGCACAGGATACCTTTTGTGCTGCACTATATCATAATTGCTGTAAAGTCCATAGACAGACGGCCTGCTATTATAACTGGGTTTCTGCAAGGTGGACTCACCGCATAAGTGACATTCATTTTACGAAAAATGTCAGATTTTTCCGCCTCTGCTCATGAGCTGTGTGTAACGTGGACAGTCTTCTAGCGGGAATGAAAGCAGCTGGAAAGAAAAATCCAAAGGCAAACACAATGTAGGCAGGTCAGATGGCCATGGAAACAAAGATTTCAGACATCCAGAGATATTCACTGATGATGCTGCAGTGCAAATATGAACTTCAGTGTGATGTCTTACCCAATCTTTATCCTCTCTGGGACAGTGTGGACAGGAATCGGTTGCCATTTCAAATATGGAATAAACTCTCAGAACTGGAAGGTGGGAACATGCCGCCAGGTTAGCTTCTGCACTCATCAGCGATCCGATCAAGATCTGTGCTTCTGACGAATATCTGCAACACAAAGATGCCATATGCCATTTAAACATGCAAGTCTGACAACTGTGTGTATCTATAACATGGTTAAACTGAAATTTAAAGAGAGAGTGACCTCGTGATGCTTATAGTCCTCGCCAGGAATCCTTGGTAGCTGCTTTCTTAAAAAACTGACCTAGTTCATAGTGCTGCCTCTTTCCTCCTGGAAAATTGAGAAGATCGAGTTACAGTAATTAAAACACTTTTGTGGATTAACATCCTTGAAGTACATTCAGTAGTTTGGTGCCTGTTAACCCTCTGGTCCTCTTCGCTTAGGGGGTCACATTCGCTTCTTCATGTCAAAAGTGACCGAAGCCTTGAAATTTAACCCTCTGAAATGTATATCTCTCAATTCTGACTTTATCTCTCAATTCTGACTTTATATCTCAATTCGACTTTATATCTCAATTCCAACTTTTATATCTCTCAATCCTGACTTTATATCACTCAATTCTGACTTTATATCTCTCAATTCTGACTTTATATCTCAATTCCAACTTTATATCTCTCTCAATTCTGACTTTATATCTCTCAATTCTGACTTTATATCACTCAATTCTGACTTTATATCTCAATTCTGACTTTATATCACTCAATTCTGACTTATATCTCTCAATTCTGACTTTATATCTCAATTCTAACTTTATATCACTCAATTCCTGACTTTATATCTCTCAATTCTGACTTTATATCTCTCAATTCTGACTTTTTATATCTCAATTCCAACTTTATATCTCTCAATTCTGACTTTATATCTCTCAATCCTGACTTTATATCTCAATTCTGACTTTATATCTCTCAATTCTGACTTTATATCTCTCAATTCTGACTTTTATATCTCAATTCCGACTTTATATCTCTCAATTCTGACTTTATATCTCTCAATTCTGACTTTTATATCTCAATTCTGACTTTATATCTCTCAATTCTGACTTTATATCTCTCAATTCTGACTTCATGTCTCAATTCTGACTTTATATCTCAATTCTGACTTTATATCTCTCAATTCTGACTTTATATCTCTCAATTCTGACTTTATATCTCAATTCCTGACTTTATATCTCTCAATTCTGACTTTATATCTCTCAATTCTGACTTTATATCTCTCAATCCTCTGACTTTATATCTCAATTCCGACTTTATATATCTCAATTCCGACTTTATATCTCTCAATTCTGACTTTATATCACTCAATTCTGACTTTATATCTCTCAATTCTGACTTTATATCTCTCAATTCTGACTTTATATCTCAATTCTGACTTTATATCTCACAATTCTGACTTTATATCTCTCAATTCTGACTTTATATCTCTCAATTCTGACTTTATATCTCAATTCTGACTTTATATCTCTCAATTCTGACTTTATATCTCAATCCTGACTTTATATCTCTCAATTCTGACTTTATATCTCAATTCTGACTTTTATATCTCACAATTCTGACTTTATATCTCAATTCTGACTTTATATCACTCAATTCTGACTTTATATCTCTCAATTCTGACTTTATATCTCTCAATTCTGACTTTATATCTCAATTCTGACTTTATATCTCAATTCTGACTTTATATCTCAATCCTGACTTTATATCTCTCAATTCTGACTTTTATATCTCAATTCTGACTTTATATCACTCAATTCTGACTTTATATCACTCAATTCTGACTTTATATCTCTCAATTCTGACTTTATATCTCTCAATTCTGACTTTATATCACTCAATTCTGACTTTATATCTCTCAATTCTGACTTTATATCACTCAATTCTGACTTTATATCTCAATTCTGACTTTATATCTCTCAATTCTGACTTTATCTCAATTCTGACTTTATATCACTCAATTCTGACTTTATATCTCAATTCTGACTTTATATCTCTCAATTCTGACTTTATCTCAATTCTGACTTTATATCACTCAATTCTGACTTTATATCTCAATTCTGACTTTATATCTCAATTCTGACTTTATATCTCTCAATTCTGACTTTATATCTCAATTCTGACTTTATATCACTCAATTCTGACTTTATATCTCAATTCTGACTTTATATCTCAATTCTGACTTTATATCATTCTGACTTTATATCTCTCAATTCTGACTTTATATCTCTCAATTCTGACTTTATATATCTCAATTCTGACTTTATATCTCATTCTGACTTTATATCTCTCAATTCTGACTTTTATATCTCAATTCTGACTTTTTATCTCTCATTCTGACTTTTATCTCTCAATTCTGACTTTATATCATCAATTCTGACTTTATATCATTCTGACTTTATATCACTCAATTCTGACTTTATATCACTCAATTCTGACTTTATATCACTCAATTCTGACTTTATATCACTCAATTCTGACTTTATATCTCTCAATTCTGACTTTATATCATTCTGACTTTATATCTCTCAATTCTGACTTTTATATCAATTCTGACTTTATATCACTCAATTCTGACTTTATATCTCTCCAATTCTGACTTTATATCAATTCTGACTTTATATCACTCAATTCTGACTTTATATCTCTCAATTCTGACTTTATATATCTCAATTCTGACTTTTTATATCATTCTGACTTTATATCTCTCAATTCTGACTTTATATATCTCAATTCTGACTTTATATCTCAATTCTGACTTTATATCTCTCAATTCTGACTTTATATCTCTCAATTCTGACTTTATATCACTCAATTCTGACTTTATATCTCTCAATTCTGACTTTATATATCTCAATTCTGACTTTATATCATTCTGACTTTATATCTCTCAATTCTGACTTATATATCATTCTGACTTTATATCTCTCAATTCTGACTTTTATCATCATTCTGACTTTATATCTCTCAATTCTGACTTTATAATATCTCAATTCTGACTTTATATCTCTCAATTCTGACTTTATATCTCTCAATTCTGACTTTATATACTCAATTCTGACTTTATATCAATTCTGACTTTATATCTCTCAATTCTGACTTTATATCACTCAATTCTGACTTTATATCTCTCAATTCTGACTTTATATCACTCAATTCTGACTTTTATATCTCTCAATTCTGACTTTATATATATCAATTCTGACTTTTATATCACTCAATTCTGACTTTATATCACTCAATTCTGACTTTATATCATCATTCTGACTTTATATCTCTCAATTCTGACTTTATATCACTCAATTCTGACTTTATATCTCTCAATTCTGACTTTATATCTCTCAATTCTGACTTTATATCTCTCAATTCTGACTTTATATCACTCAATTCTGACTTTTATATCTCTCAATTCTGACTTTATATCACTCAATTCTGACTTTATATCTCTCAATTCTGACTTTATATCTCTCAATTCTGACTTTATATCTCTCAATTCTGACTTTATATCACTCAATTCTGACTTTATATCAATTCTGACTTTATATCTCTCAATTCTGACTTTATATCATTCTGACTTTATATCACTCAATTCTGACTTTATATCACTCAATTCTGACTTTATATCTCTCAATTCTGACTTTATATCACTCAATTCTGACTTTATATCACTCAATTCTGACTTTATATCACTCAATTCTGACTTTATATCTCTCAATTCTGACTTTATATCACTCAGTTCTGACTTTATCACTCAATTCTGACTTTATATCACTCAATTCTGACTTTTATATCTCAATTCTGACTTTATATCACTCAATTCTGACTTTATATCACTCAATTCTGACTTTATATCACTCAATTCTGACTTTATCACTCAATTCTGACTTTATATCACTCAATTCTGACTTTATATCTCAATTCTGACTTTATATCACTCAATTCTGACTTTATATCTCTCAATTCTGACTTTATATATCTCAATTCTGACTTTATATCACTCAATTCTGACTTTATATCACTCAATTCTGACTTTTATATCACTCAATTCTGACTTTATATCTCTCAATTCTGACTTTATATCTCTCAATTCTGACTTTATATCACTCAATTCTGACTTTATCTCTCAATTCTGACTTTATATCTCTCAATTCTGACTTTATATCTCTCAATTCTGACTTTATATCACTCAATTCTGACTTTATATCACTCAATTCTGACTTTTATATCACTCAATTCTGACTTTATATCACTCAATTCTGACTTTATATCTCTCAATTCTGACTTTATATCTCAATTCTGACTTTATATCTCTCAATTCTGACTTTATATCTCAATTCTGACTTTATATCTCTCAATTCTGACTTTATATCTCTCAATTCTGACTTTATATCACTCAATTCTGACTTTATATCTCTCAATTCTGACTTTATATCTCTCAATTCTGACTTTATATCTCTCAATTCTGACTTTATATCACTCAATTCTGACTTTATATCTCTCAATTCTGACTTTATATCTCTCAATTCTGACTTTATATCACTCAATTCTGACTTTATATCTCTCAATTCTGACTTTATATCTCTCAATTCTGACTTTATATCTCTCAATTCTGACTTTATATCTCTCAATTCTGACTTTTATGTCTCAATTCTGACTTTATATCTCTCAATTCTGACTTTATATCTCAATTCTGACTTTATATCTCTCAATTCTGACTTTATATCTCTCAATTCTGACTTTATATCACTCAATTCTGACTTTTTATATCTCTCAATTCTGACTTTATATCTCTCAATTCTGACTTTATATCACTCAATTCTGACTTTTTATATCTCAATTCTGACTTTATATCTCTCAATTCTGACTTTATATCTCAATTCTGACTTTATATCTCTCAATTCTGACTTTATATCTCTCAATTCTGACTTTATATCTCTCAATTCTGACTTTATATCTCTCAATTCTGACTTTATATCTCTCCAATTCTGACTTTATATCTCTCAATTCTGACTTTATATCACTCAATTCTGACTTTATATCACTCAATTCTGACTTTATATCTCTCAATTCTGACTTTTATATCTCTCTCAATTCTGACTTTATATCTCAATTCTGACTTTATATCTCTCAATTCTGACTTTATATCTCTCAATTCTGACTTTATATCACTCAATTCTGACTTTATATCTCTCAATTCTGACTTTATATCTCATTCTGACTTTATATCACTCAATTCTGACTTTATATCTCAATTCTGACTTTATATCTCTCAATTCTGACTTTATATCTCAATTCTGACTTTATATCTCTCAATTCTGACTTTATATCTCTCAATTCTGACTTTATATCTCAATTCTGACTTTATATCTCTCAATTCTGACTTTATATCACTCAATTCTGACTTTATATCTCTCAATTCTGACTTTATATCTCTCAATTCTGACTTTATATCTCTCAATTCTGACTTTATATCTCTCAATTCTGACTTTATATCACTCAATTCTGACTTTATATCTCTCAGATTCTGACTTTTATATCTCTCAATTCTGACTTTATATCTCTCAATTCTGACTTTATATCTCTCTCAATTCTGACTTTATATCTCTCAATTCTGACTTTATATCTCTCAATTCTGACTTTATATCTCTCAATTCTGACTTTATATCTCTCAATTCTGACTTTATATCTCTCAATTCTGACTTTATATCACTCAATTCTGACTTTATATCACTCAATTCTGACTTTATATCTCTCAATTCTGACTTTATATCTCAATTCTGACTTTTATCTCTCAATTCTGACTTTATATCAATTCTGACTTTATATCACTCAATTCTGACTTTATATCTCTCAATTCTGACTTTATATCTCAATTCTGACTTTATATCTCTCAATTCTGACTTTATATCTCTCAATTCTGACTTTATATCTCTCAATTCTGACTTTATATCTCTCAATTCTGACTTTATATCTCTCAATTCTGACTTTATATCTCTCAATTCTGACTTTATATCACTCAATTCTGACTTTATATCTCTCAATTCTGACTTTATATCTCTCAATTCTGACTTTATATCTCTCAATTCTGACTTTATATCACTCAATTCTGACTTTATATCTCTCAATTCTGACTTTATATCTCTCAATTCTGACTTTATATCTCTCAATTCTGACTTTATATCTCTCAATTCTGACTTTATATCTCTCAATTCTGACTTTATATCTCTCAATTCTGACTTTATATCTCTCAATTCTGACTTTATATCTCTCAATTCTGACTTTATATCTCTCAATTCTGACTTTATATCACTCAATTCTGACTTTATATCTCTCAATTCTGACTTTATATCTCTCAATTCTGACTTTATATCTCTCAATTCTGACTTTATATCTCTCAATTCTGACTTTTATATCACTCAATTCTGACTTTATATCTCTCAATTCTGACTTTATATCTCTCAATTCTGACTTTATATCTCTCAATTCTGACTTTATATCTCAATTCTGACTTTATATCACTCAATTCTGACTTTATATCTCTCAATTCTGACTTTATATCTCTCAATTCTGACTTTATATCACTCAATTCTGACTTTATATCACTCAATTCTGACTTTTATCTCTCTCAATTCTGACTTTATATCACTCAATTCTGACTTTATATCTCTCAATTCTGACTTTATATATCTCTCAATTCTGACTTTATATCTCTCAATTCTGACTTTATATCACTCAATTCTGACTTTATATCTCTCAATTCTGACTTTATATCACTCAATTCTGACTTTATATCACTCAATTCTGACTTTATATCTCTCAATTCTGACTTTATATCTCTCAATTCTGACTTTATATCTCTCAATTCTGACTTTATATCTCTCAATTCTGACTTTATATCTCTCAATTCTGACTTTATATCTCTCAATTCTGACTTTATATCTCTCAATTCTGACTTTATATCTCTCAATTCTGACTTTATATCACTCAATTCTGACTTTATATCACTCAATTCTGACTTTATATCTCTCTCATTCTGACTTTATATCTCTCTCAATTCTGACTTTATATCACTCAATTCTGACTTTTATATCTCTCAATTCTGACTTTATATCTCTCAATTCTGACTATATCACTCAATTCTGACTTTATATCTCTCAATTCTGACTTTATATCTCTCAATTCTGACTTTATATCACTCAATTCTGACTTTATATCTCTCAATTCTGACTTTTTATATCTCTCAGTTCTGACTTTATATCTCTCAATTCTGACTTTATATCACTCAATTCTGACTTTATATCTCTCAATTCTGACTTTATATCTCTCAATTCTGACTTTATATCTCTCAATTCTGACTTTATATCACTCAATTCTGACTTTATATCTCTCAATTCTGACTTTATATCTCTCAATTCTGACTTTATATCATCTCAATTCTGACTTTATATCTCTCAATTCTGACTTTATATCTCTCAATTCTGACTTTATATCTCTCAATTCTGACTTTATATCTCTCAATTCTGACTTTATATATCTCTCAATTCTGACTTTATATCTCTCAATTCTGACTTTATATCTCTCAATTCTGACTTTATATCTCTCAATTCTGACTTTATATCTCTCAATTCTGACTTTATATCTCTCAATTCTGACTTTTTATATCTCTCTGACTTTATATCTCTCAATTCTGACTTTATATCTCTCAATTCTGACTTTATATCACTCAATTCTGACTTTATATCACTCAATTCTGACTTTTTATATCTCTCAATTCTGACTTTATATCTCTCAATTCTGACTTTATATCTCTCAATTCTGACTTTATATCACTCAATTCTGACTTTATATCTCTCAATTCTGACTTTATATCTCAATTCTGACTTTATATCACTCAATTCTGACTTTATATCTCTCAATTCTGACTTTATATCTCTCAATTCTGACTTTATATCTCTCAATTCTGACTTTATATCTCTCAATTCTGACTTTATATCTCTCAATTCTGACTTTTTATATCTCTCAATTCTGACTTTATATCTCTCAATTCTGACTTTATATCTCTCAATTCTGACTTTATATCACTCAATTCTGACTTTATATCTCTCAATTCTGACTTTATATATCTCTCAATTCTGACTTTATATCTCTCTCAATTCTGACTTTATATCACTCAATTCTGACTTTATATCTCTCAATTCTGACTTTATATCTCTCAATTCTGACTTTATATCTCTCAATTCTGACTTTATATCTCTCAATTCTGACTTTATATCTCTCAATTCTGACTTTATATCTCTCAATTCTGACTTTATATCTCTCAATTCTGACTTTATATCTCTCAATTCTGACTTTATATCTCTCAATTCTGACTTTATATCTCTCAATTCTGACTTTATATCTCTCAATTCTGACTTTATATCACTCAATTCTGACTTTATATCTCTCAATTCTGACTTTATATCTCTCAATTCTGACTTTATATCTCTCAATTCTGACTTTATATCTCTCAATTCTGACTTTATATCTCTCAATTCTGACTTTATATCTCTCAATTCTGACTTTATATCTCTCAATTCTGACTTTATATCACTCAATTCTGACTTTATATCTCTCAATTCTGACTTTATATCACTCAATTCTGACTTTATATCACTCAATTCTGACTTTATATCATCTCAATTCTGACTTTATATCACTCAATTCTGACTTTATATCTCTCAATTCTGACTTTATATCTCTCAATTCTGACTTTATATCTCTCAATTCTGACTTTATATCACTCAATTCTGACTTTATATCTCTCAATTCTGACTTTATATCTCTCTCAATTCTGACTTTATATCTCTCAATTCTGACTTTATATCTCTCAATTCTGACTTTATATCTCTCAATTCTGACTTTATATCTCTCAATTCTGACTTTATATCTCAATTCTGACTTTATATCACTCAATTCTGACTTTATATCTCTCAATTCTGACTTTATATCACTCAATTCTGACTTTATATCTCTCAATTCTGACTTTATATCTCTCAATTCTGACTTTATATCTCTCAATTCTGACTTTATATCTCTCAATTCTGACTTTATATCACTCAATTCTGACTTTATATCTCAATTCTGACTTTATATCTCTCAATTCTGACTTTTATCACTCAATTCTGACTTTATATCTCTCAATTCTGACTTTATATCACTCAATTCTGACTTTATATCTCTCAATTCTGACTTTATATCTCAATTCTGACTTTATATCTCTCAAATTCTGACTTTATATCTCTCAATTCTGACTTTATATCTCTCAATTCTGACTTTATATCTCTCAATTCTGACTTTATATCACTCAATTCTGACTTTATATCTCTCAATTCTGACTTTATATCTCTCAATTCTGACTTTATATCACTCAATTCTGACTTTATATCACTCAATTCTGACTTTATATCTCTCAATTCTGACTTTATATCTCTCAATTCTGACTTTATATCTCTCAATTCTGACTTTATATCTCTCAATTCTGACTTTATATCTCTCAATTCTGACTTTATATCTCAATTCTGACTTTATATCTCTCAATTCTGACTTTATATCTCTCAATTCTGACTTTATATCACTCAATTCTGACTTTTATATCTCTCAATTCTGACTTTATATCTCTCTCAATTCTGACTTTATATATCTCTCAATTCTGACTTTATATCTCTCAATTCTGACTTTTATATCTCTCAATTCTGACTTTATATCTCTCAATTCTGACTTTTATATCTCTCAGTTCTGACTTTATATCTCTCAGATTCTGACTTTATATCACTCAATTCTGACTTTTATATCTCTCTCTTTATATCCTCAGTTCTGACTTTATATCTCTCAATTCTGACTTTTTATATCTCTCAATTCTGACTTTATATCTCTCAATTCTGACTTTATATCTCTCAATTCTGACTTTATATCTCTCAATTCTGACTTTATATCATCTCTCAATTCTGACTTTATATCACTCAATTCTGACTTTATATCTCTCAATTCTGACTTTATATCTCTCAATTCTGACTTTATATCTGACTCAATTCTGACTTTATATCTCTCAATTCTGACTTTTATATATCTCTCAATTCTGACTTTATATCTCTCAATTCTGACTTTATATCTCTCAATTCTGACTTTATATCTCTCAATTCTGACTTTTATATCTCTCAATTCTGACTTTATATCTCTCAATTCTGACTTTATATCTCTCAATTCTGACTTTTATATCTCTCAATTCTGACTTTATATCTCTCAATTCTGACTTTATATCACTCTCAATTCTGACTTTATATCTCAATTCTGACTTTATATCACTCAATTCTGACTTTATATCTCTCAATTCTGACTTTATATCTCTCAATTCTGACTTTATATCTCTCTCAATTCTGACTTTATATCTCTCAATTCTGACTTTATATCTCTCAATTCTGACTTTATATATCTCTCAATTCTGACTTTATATCACTCAATTCTGACTTTATATCTCTCAATTCTGACTTTATATCTCTCAATTCTGACTTTATATCTCTCAATTCTGACTTTTATATCTCTCAATTCTGACTTTATATCACTCAATTCTGACTTTATATCTCTCAATTCTGACTTTATATCACTCAATTCTGACTTTATATCACTCAATTCTGACTTTTATATCTCAATTCTGACTTTATATCACTCAATTCTGACTTTATATCTCTCAATTCTGACTTTATATCTCTCAATTCTGACTTTATATCACTCAATTCTGACTTTATATCTCTCTCAATTCTGACTTTATATCTCTCAGTTCTGACTTTATATCTCTCAATTCTGACTTTATATCTCTCAATTCTGACTTTTTATATCACTCAATTCTGACTTTATATCACTCAGTTCTGACTTTATATCACTCAATTCTGACTTTATATCTCTCAATTCTGACTTTATATCTCTCAATTCTGACTTTATATCTCTCAATTCTGACTTTATATCTCTCAATTCTGACTTTATATCTCTCAATTCTGACTTTTATATCTCTCAATTCTGACTTTATATCACTCAATTCTGACTTTATATCACTCAATTCTGACTTTATATATCTCACTCAATTCTGACTTTATATCACTCAAGTTCTGACTTTATATCTCTCAATTCTGACTTTATATCTCTCAATTCTGACTTTATATCTCTCAATTCTGACTTTATATCTCTCAATTCTGACTTTATATCTCTCAATTCTGACTTTATATCTCTCAATTCTGACTTTTATATCTCTCAATTCTGACTTTATATCTCTCAATTCTGACTTTATATCACTCAATTCTGACTTTATATCTCTCAATTCTGACTTTATATCTCTCAATTCTGACTTTATATCACTCAATTCTGACTTTATATCTCTCAATTCTGACTTTATATCTCTCAATTCTGACTTTATATCTCAATTCTGACTTTTATATCTCTCAATTCTGACTTTATATCTCTCAGTTCTGACTTTATATCTCTCAATTCTGACTTTTATATCTCAATTCTGACTTTATATCTCTCAATTCTGACTTTATATCTCTCAATTCTGACTTTATATCTCTCTCAATTCTGACTTTATATCTCTCAATTCTGACTTTATATCTCTCAATTCTGACTTTATATCTCTCAATTCTGACTTTATATCTCTCAATTCTGACTTTATATCTCTCAATTCTGACTTTTTATATCTCAATTCTGACTTTTATATCTCTCAATTCTGACTTTATATCTCTCAATTCTGACTTTATATCTCTCAATTCTGACTTTATATCTCTCAATTCTGACTTTATATCTCTCTCAATTCTGACTTTATATCTCTCAATTCTGACTTTATATCACTCAATTCTGACTTTTATATCTCAATTCTGACTTTATATCTCTCAATTCTGACTTTATATCTCTCAATTCTGACTTTATATCTCTCAATTCTGACTTTATATATCTCAATTCTGACTTTATATCACTCAATTCTGACTTTATATCTCTCAATTCTGACTTTATATCTCTCAATTCTGACTTTATATCTCTCAATTCTGACTTTATATCTCTCAATTCTGACTTTATATCTCTCAATTCTGACTTTATATCTCTCAATTCTGACTTTTATATCTCTCAATTCTGACTTTATATCTCTCAATTCTGACTTTATATCTCTCAATTCTGACTTTATATCTCTCAATTCTGACTTTATATCTCTCAATTCTGACTTTATATCTCTCAATTCTGACTTTATATCTCTCAATTCTGACTTTATATCTCTCAATTCTGACTTTATATCTCTCAATTCTGACTTTATATCTCACAGTTTCTGACTTTATATCTCAATTCTGACTTTATATCTCTCAGTTCTGACTTTATATCACTCAATTCTGAATTTATATCTCTCAGTTCTGACTTTATATCTCTCAATTCTGACTTTATATCTCTCAATTCTGACTTTATATCTCTCAATTCTGACTTTATATCACTCAATTCTGACTTTATATCTCTCAATTCTGACTTTATATCTCTCAATTCTGACTTTATATCACTCAATTCTGACTTTATATCTCTCAATTCTGACTTTATATCTCTCAATTCTGACTTTATATCTCTCTCAATTCTGACTTTATATCTCTCAATTCTGACTTTATATCACTCAATTCTGACTTTATATCTCAATTCTGACTTTATATCTCAGATTATATGACAATTTGACTTTATATCACTCAATTCTGACTTTATATCACTCAATTCTGACTTTATATCTCTCAATTCTGACTTTATATCTCTCAATTCTGACTTTATATCACTCAATTCTGACTTTATATCTCTCAATTCTGACTTTATATCTCTCAATTCTGACTTTATATCTCTCAATTCTGACTTTATATCTCTCAATTCTGACTTTATATCTCTCAATTCTGACTTTATATCTCTCAATTCTGACTTTATATCTCTCAATTCTGACTTTTATATCTCTCAGTTCTGACTTTTATATCTCTCAATTCTGACTTTATATCTCTCAATTCTGACTTTATATCTCTCAATTCTGACTTTTTATATCTCTCAATTCTGACTTTATATCTCTCAATTCTGACTTTATATCTCTCAATTCTGACTTTATATCTCTCAATTCTGACTTTATATCACTCAATTCTGACTTTATATCTCTCTCAATTCTGACTTTATATCTCTCAATTCTGACTTTATATCTCTCAATTCTGACTTTTATATCACTCAATTCTGACTTTATATCTCTCAATTCTGACTTTATATCTCTCAATTCTGACTTTATATCTCTCAATTCTGACTTTATATCTCTCAATTCTGACTTTATATCACTCAATTCTGACTTTATATATCTCAATTCTGACTTTATATCTCTCAATTCTGACTTTATATCTCTCAATTCTGACTTTATATCACTCAATTCTGACTTTATATCTCTCAATTCTGACTTTATATCTCTCAATTCTGACTTTATATCTCTCAATTCTGACTTTATATCTCTCAATTCTGACTTTATATCTCTCAATTCTGACTTTATATCTCTCAATTCTGACTTTATATATCTCAGTTCTGACTTTATATCTCTCAATTCTGACTTTATATCTCTCAATTCTGACTTTATATCTCTCAATTCTGACTTTATATCTCTCAATTCTGACTTTTATATCTCTCAATTCTGACTTTATATCTCTCAATTCTGACTTTTATATCTCTCAATTCTGACTTTATATCTCTCAATTCTGACTTTATATCTCTCAATTCTGACTTTTATATCTCTCAATTCTGACTTTATATCTCTCAATTCTGACTTTATATCTCTCAATTCTGACTTTATATCACTCAATTCTGACTTTATATCTCTCAATTCTGACTTTATATCTCTCAATTCTGACTTTATATCACTCAATTCTGACTTTATATCTCTCCAATTCTGACTTTATATCACTCAATTCTGACTTTATATCACTCAATTCTGACTTTATATCTCTCAATTCTGACTTTATATCTCTCAATTCTGACTTTATATCACTCAATTCTGACTTTTATATCTCTCAATTCTGACTTTATATCTCTCAATTCTGACTTTATATCTCTCAATTCTGACTTTATATCTCAATTCTGACTTTATATCTCTCAATTCTGACTTTATATCTCTCAATTCTGACTTTTATATCACTCAATTCTGACTTTATATCTCTCAATTCTGACTTTATATCTCTCAATTCTGACTTTATCACTCAATTCTGACTTTATATCTCTCAATTCTGACTTTATATCTCTCATTCTGACTTTATATCTCTCAATTCTGACTTTATATCTCAATTCTGACTTTTTATATCTCTCAATTCTGACTTTTTATATCACTCAATTCTGACTTTATATCTCTCAATTCTGACTTTATATCTCTCTCAATTCTGACTTTATATCTCTCAATTCTGACTTTATATCTCTCAATTCTGACTTTATATCACTCAATTCTGACTTTATATCTCTCAATTCTGACTTTATATCTCTCAATTCTGACTTTATATCTCTCAATTCTGACTTTTATATCTCTCAATTCTGACTTTTATATCACTCAATTCTGACTTTTATATCTCTCAATTCTGACTTTTATATCTCACTCAATTCTGACTTTATATCTCTCAATTCTGACTTTTATATCACTCAATTCTGACTTTATATCTCTCAATTCTGACTTTATATCACTCAATTCTGACTTTATATCTCTCAATTCTGACTTTATATCTCTCAATTCTGACTTTATATCTCTCAATTCTGACTTTATATCACTCAATTCTGACTTTATATCTCTCAATTCTGACTTTATATCTCTCAATTCTGACTTTATATATCTCAATTCTGACTTTATATCTCTCAATTCTGACTTTATATCACTCAATTCTGACTTTATATCTCTCAATTCTGACTTTATATCTCTCAATTCTGACAATTCTGATATCTCTCAATTCTGACTTTATATCTCTCAATTCTGACTTTATATCACTCAATTCTGACTTTATATCACTCAATTCTGACTTTATATCTCTCAATTCTGACTTTATATCTCTCAATTCTGACTTTATATCTCTCAATTCTGACTTTATATCTCTCAATTCTGACTTTATATCTCTCAATTCTGACTTTATATCTCAATTCTGACTTTATATCTCTCAATTCTGACTTTATATATCTCTCAATTCTGACTTTATATCACTCAATTCTGACTTTATATCTCTGATTCTGACTTTATATCTCTCAATTCTGACTTTATATCTCTCAATTCTGACTTTATATCACTCAATTCTGACTTTATATATCTCTCAATTCTGACTTTATATCACTCAATTCTGACTTTATATCTCTCAATTCTGACTTTATATCTCTCAATTCTGACTTTATATCTCTCAATTCTGACTTTATATCTCTCAATTCTGACTTTATATCACTCAATTCTGACTTTATATCTCTCAATTCTGACTTTATATCTCTCAATTCTGACTTTATATCTCTCAATTCTGACTTTATATCACTCAATTCTGACTTTATATCTCTCAATTCTGACTTTATATCTCTCAATTCTGACTTTATATCACTCAATTCTGACTTTATATCACTCAATTCTGACTTTATATCTCTCAATTCTGACTTTATATCACTCAATTCTGACTTTTATATCTCTCAATTCTGACTTTATATCTCTCAATTCTGACTTTATATATCTCAATTCTGACTTTATATCTCTCAATTCTGACTTTATATCTCTCAATTCTGACTTTATATCTCTCAATTCTGACTTTATATCTCTCAATTCTGACTTTATATCACTCAATTCTGACTTTATATCTCTCAATTCTGACTTTATATCACTCAATTCTGACTTTATATCTCTCAATTCTGACTTTATATCTCTCAGTTCTGACTTTATATATCTCAATTCTGACTTTATATCTCTCAATTCTGACTTTTATATCTCTCAATTCTGACTTTATATCTCTCAGTTCTGACTTTATATCTCTCAATTCTGACTTTTATATCTCTCAGTTCTGACTTTATATCTCTCAATTCTGACTTTATATCACTCAATTCTGACTTTATATCTCTCAATTCTGACTTTATATCTCTCAATTCTGACTTTATATCTCTCAATTCTGACTTTATATCTCTCAATTCTGACTTTATATCTCAATTCTGACTTTATATCTCTCAATTCTGACTTTATATCTCTCAATTCTGACTTTTATATATCTCAATTCTGACTTTATATCTCTCAATTCTGACTTTATATCTCTCAATTCTGACTTTATATCACTCAATTCTGACTTTATATCCTCTCAATTCTGACTTTTATATCTCTCAATTCTGACTTTATATCTCTCAATTCTGACTTTTATATCTCTCAATTCTGACTTTATATCTCTCAATTCTGACTTTATATCTCTCAATTCTGACTTTATATCACTCAATTCTGACTTTATATCTCTCAATTCTGACTTTATATCTCTCAATTCTGACTTTATATCACTCTCATTCTGACTTTATATCTCTCAATTCTGACTTTATATCTCTCAATTCTGACTTTATATCTCTCAATTCTGACTTTTATATCTCAATTCTGACTTTATATCTCTCAATTCTGACTTTATATCTCAATTCTGACTTTATATCTCTCAATTCTGACTTTATATCACTCAATTCTGACTTTATATCTCTCAATTCTGACTTTTATATATCTCAATTCTGACTTTATATCTCTCAATTCTGACTTTATATCTCTCAATTCTGACTTTATATCTCTCAATTCTGACTTTATATCACTCAATTCTGACTTTATATCTCTCAATTCTGACTTTATATCACTCAATTCTGACTTTATATCACTCAATTCTGACTTTATATCTCTCAATTCTGACTTTATATCCATTCAATTCTGACTTTATATCACTCAATTCTGACTTTATATCTCTCAATTCTGACTTTATATCTCTCAATTCTGACTTTATATCACTCAATTCTGACTTTATATCTCTCAATTCTGACTTTATATCTCTCAATTCTGACTTTATATCACTCAATTCTGACTTTATATCTCTCAATTCTGACTTTATATCTCTCAATTCTGACTTTATATCTCTCAATTCTGACTTTATATCTCTCAATTCTGACTTTATATCTCTCAATTCTGACTTTTATATCTCTCAATTCTGACTTTATATCTCTCAATTCTGACTTTATATCACTCAATTCTGACTTTATATCTCAATTCTGACTTTATATCTCTCAATTCTGACTTTATATCTCTCAATTCTGACTTTATATCTCTCAATTCTGACTTTTATCTCTCAATTCTGACTTTATATCTCTCTCAGTTCTGACTTTATATATCTCAATTCTGACTTTATATCTCTCAATTCTGACTTTATATCTCTCAATTCTGACTTTATATCTCTCAATTCTGACTTTATATCTCTCAATTCTGACTTTATATCTCTCAATTCTGACTTTATATCTCTCAATTCTGACTTTTATATCTCTCAATTCTGACTTTATATCACTCAATTCTGACTTTATATCTCAATTCACTTTCTGAATTTTATATCTCTCAATTCTGACTTTATATATCTCTCAATTCTGACTTTATATCTCTCAATTCTGACTTTATATCTCTCAATTCTGACTTTATATCTCTCAATTCTGACTTTATATCTCTCAATTCTGACTTTATATCTCTCAATTCTGACTTTATATCTCTCAATTCTGACTTTATATCTCTCAATTCTGACTTTATATCTCTCAATTCTGACTTTATATCTCTCAATTCTGACTTTATATCTCTCAATTCTGACTTTTATATCTCTCAATTCTGACTTTATATCTCTCAATTCTGACTTTTATATCACTCAATTCTGACTTTATATATCAATTCTGACTTTATATCTGACTTTATATATCTCTCAATTCTGACTTTATATCTCTCAATTCTGACTTTATATCTCTCAATTCTGACTTTATATCTCTCAATTCTGACTTTATATCTCTCAATTCTGACTTTATATCTCTCAATTCTGACTTTATATCTCTCAATTCTGACTTTATATCTCTCAATTCTGACTTTTATATCTCTCAATTCTGACTTTATATCTCTCAGTTCTGACTTTATATCTCTCAGTTCTGACTTTATATATCTCAATTCTGACTTTATATCTCTCAATTCTGACTTTATATCACTCAATTCTGACTTTTATATCTGACTCATATTCTGAATTTTATATCACTCAATTCTGACTTTATATCTCTCAATTCTGACTTTATATCTCTCAATTCTGACTTTTATATCACTCAATTCTGACTTTATATCTCTCAATTCTGACTTTATATCTCTCAATTCTGACTTTATATCACTCAATTCTGACTTTATATCTCTCAATTCTGACTTTATATCTCTCAATTCTGACTTTATATCTCTCAATTCTGACTTTATATCTCTCAATTCTGACTTTTATATCTCTCAATTCTGACTTTATATCTCTCAATTCTGACTTTATATCTCTCAATTCTGACTTTATATCTCTCAATTCTGACTTTATATATCTCTCAAGTTCTGACTTTATATCTCTCAATTCTGACTTTATATCTCTCAATTCTGACTTTATATCTCTCAATTCTGACTTTATATCTCTCAATTCTGACTTTTATATCTCTCAATTCTGACTTTATATCTCTCAATTCTGACTTTATATCTCTCAATTCTGACTTTATATCTCAATTCTGACTTTATATCTCTCAATTCTGACTTTATATCTCTCAATTCTGACTTTATATATCTCTCAATTCTGACTTTATATCTCTCAATTCTGACTTTATATCTCTCAATTCTGACTTTTATATCTCTCAATTCTGACTTTTTATATCTCCAATTCTGACTTTATATCTCTCAATTCTGACTTTTATATCTCTCAATTCTGACTTTATCATATCTCTCAATTCTGACTTTATCATCTCAATTCTGACTTTATCACTCTCTCAATTCTGACTTTATATCACTCAATTCTGACTTTATATCTCTCAATTCTGACTTTATATCTCTCAATTCTGACTTTTATATCTCTCAATTCTGACTTTATATCTCTCAATTCTGACTTTTATATCTCAATTCTGACTTTATATCTCTCAATTCTGACTTTATATCTCTCAATTCTGACTTTATATCTCTCAATTCTGACTTTATATCTCTCATTCTGACTTTATATCTCTCAATTCTGACTTTATATCTCTCAATTCTGACTTTATATCTCTCAATTCTGACTTTATATCTCTCATTCTGACTTTATATCTCACTCAATTCTGACTTTTATATCTCTCAATTCTGACTTTATATCTCTCAATTCTGACTTTATATCTCTCTCAATTCTGACTTTATATCACTCAATTCTGACTTTATATCACTCAATTCTGACTTTATATCTCTCAATTCTGACTTTTATATCTCTCTCCAATTCTGACTTTATATCTCTCAGTTCTGACTTTATATCTCTCTCAATTCTGACTTTATATCTCTCAGTTCTGACTTTATATCTCTCAATTCTGACTTTATATCTCTCAATTCTGACTTTTATATGATCTCTCAATTCTGACTTTATATCTCTCAATTCTGACTTTATATCTCTCAATTCTGACTTTATATCTCTCAATTCTGACTTTATATCTCTCAATTCTGACTTTTTATATCTCTCAATTCTGACTTTATATCTCTCAATTCTGACTTTATATCTCTCAATTCTGACTTTATATCTCTCAATTCTGACTTTTATATCTCTCAATTCTGACTTTTATATTCTGACTTTTATCTCAATTCTGACTTTATATCTCTCAATTCTGACTTTATATCTCTCAATTCTGACTTTATATATCTCTCAATTCTGACTTTATATCACTCAATTCTGACTTTATATCTCTCAATTCTGACTTTTATATCTCTCAATTCTGACTTTATATCTCTCATTCTGACTTTTATATCTCTCAATTCTGACTTTTTATATCTCTCAATTCTGACTTTTATATCTCTCAATTCTGACTTTATATCTCTCAATTCTGACTTTATATCTCTCAATTCTGACTTTATATCACTCAATTCTGACTTTATATCTCTCAATTCTGACTTTATATCTCAATTCTGACTTTATATCTCTCAATTCTGACTTTATATCTCTCAATTCTGACTTTATATCTCTCAATTCTGACTTTATATCTCTCAATTCTGACTTTCATATATCTCTCAATTCTGACTTTATATCACTCAATTCTGACTTTATATCTCTCAATTCTGACTTTATATCTCTCAATTCTGACTTTATATCTCTCAATTCTGACTTTATATCTCTCAATTCTGACTTTATATCTCTCAATTCTGACTTTATATCTCTCAATTCTGACTTTTATATCTCTCAATTCTGACTTTATATCCTCAATTCTGACTTTATATCTCTCAATTCTGACTTTATATCTCTCCAATTCTGACTTTATATCTCTTTATTCTGTTCTGACTTTATCTCACTCAATTCTGACTTTATATCCTCAATTCTGACTTTATATCTCAATTCTGACTTTATATCACTCAATTCTGACTTTATATCTCTCAATTCTGACTTTATATCTCTCAATTCTGACTTTATATCTCTCAATTCTGACATATTTCACTCAATTCTGATTTATATCCTCAATTCTGACTTTTATATCTCTCAATTCTGACTTTATATCTCTCAATTCTGACTTTATATCTCTCAATTCTGACTTTTTATCACAGTTCTGACTTTTTATCCTCCAATTCTGACTTTATATATCTCTCAATTCTGACTTTATATCACTCAATTCTGACTTTATATCATCTCAATTCTGACTTTATATCACTCAATTCTGACTTTATATCCTCTCAATTCTGACTTTATATCTCTCAATTCTGACTTTATATCTCTCAATTCTGACTTTATATCTCTCATTCTGACTTTATATCTCAATTCTGACTTTATATCACTCAATTCTGACTTTATATCTCTCAATTCTGACTTTATATCACTCAATTCTGACTTTTATATCTCTCAATTCTGACTTTATATCTCTCAATTCTGACTTTATATCTCAATTCTGACTTTATATCTCTCAGATTCTGACTTATATCTCTCAATTCTGACTTTATATCTCCTCCAATTCTGACTTTTATATCC
>JAGHMJ010001177.1:0-2500 GCA_018749465.1 Paracanthobrama guichenoti
ACCTACAGTGGTTACCTACAGTGGTTACAGTTACCTATAGTGGTTTACCTATAGTTGTTTTCTTGGTTAATCAAACGTTAAGGGAACATTCCATTGTATAATTCTTCAAACATTATGAGAACGTTAATTTTGAATGCTCTCTGAAACAATCTGTAACATTTAAAAAAAATGTTGGTGAAACATTCCATGTCCATCTATTGACGTTACTGGAAGAACGTTTGTTCAGAACCTATCACAGCGTGGTATGGGAACAGCACCAGTCATGACTGCAAAGCCCTGCAAAGAGTAGTGCGCTTATCCGAGCGTATCTCAGGGTCAGCTCTCCGCCTCTGCAGGACGCTACACACCAAACGCTGCAAAGGTAGAGCTACTAAGATCATCAAGGACTCTAATCACCCTGCAAACCCTCATTTCACGCTGCTGCCATCTGGTAAGCGCTTCCGAAGCCTGATGGCCAAAACTCGGAGGAGACAAAGACTCAGGAGGAGCTTCTTCCCCCAGGCCATCAGACTCCTGAACTCAGTCACTTAACGTCACGTGACTTCACTTCAGGATAAACATCGATACACTGACATTGCACTGCACTTTCTGTTCTCATTGTTACTGTGTAACAACCTGTTATAAACCTGTTTGCACATTATACTCTTATATATTTGTTAACCACATATTTATAAGACTACAGTTTACTCACTGCACAGTTTACTTCACTTATTTTATTCCACTTTATTCTTATTTTTTTACTTTTTTTCTTCTACTTGACTTGATTATTTATAATTCTCAGATATATATATATATAGTACTACTTTTATCCTATTTCTATATAATTTCCTCCTTGTGTTTTTAACTGTGAATTTGCACTGTCCATGGAGCGGACCTGTTTACATTTCACTGCCGGTTGTATATTCTGTATATAACTGTGTATGTGACAAATAAAACTCTTGAATCTTGAGAGAACGTCCCCTATTCACTGGGTATAAACCAGGGGTCACATGATCACACTGATATAATTGTGCCTAGATCGTATTCTGAATTTGGCAAAACTGCTTTTTTCTCTTATGCTCCGAGGCTATGGAATGAAATGCAGAGTATTTTGATACTAGAAGTGCTCCCATTTTTAAATATTCTTAGAAACCTTTTGGAGGTTTATTTGAAAAAACCTTGTTCATGTTTTAATTATTGTTATATATAATGTTTATTCATATTTTTAGTCATTATTAAGAACTGTAACTGTATGAGTGCTGGACAGAACTTTTTGCATTTTGTGTTTCTCGTTTTGTGTGTTTTTTTGGATTTATTTAATTTTTGTTGTGATCACTTTGTGCTGCCATTTTGGCCAGGACTCCCTGGTAGAAGAGATTTATATCTCAATGGGATCATCTCCTGGTTAAATAAAGGATAAATAAAATATAATATAAAGCCAAACCGAGCCTGCAGAGACGCCACGTCACACCTCGCCTGTGCTGCACAAACACCTGCGTCTACAGGTACACACACACACACACACACACACACACACACACACACACACACACACACGTCTCCTCCTGTCGTGCCCATATGCCGTGCTCTCTGACCCCCGCCGCTCTCCTCCTTCCTCTGCTCCGTATGAGCCGATATGTCCCGAGGCTCATGGGAATGAACTCACGCAGGCTCTGGATATTAACATGCCGTCAGGTGAAATGCCAGAGCTCGAGCTGAGGAGATCCGCTGGCGTCCTTCCCTCATTGTGACATGAACAGGGTTATTACAGATAAATGCACACTGAAGACATGTTAGTGACTGGAAACAGAGAGTTGCTTTTTACACAGTCAGAGGCGTCTGTGAGCATCATTTAATGCACTGCGACATAAACAATGAAGAGTCAGAGAATATTAACCAACAGTAGAGATGAATAAATGCTGTAAAACAGAGCTGACCAATTAACGAACGGCACCTTATTGTACAGTATTTACCCAATCACTTTATTCTGTTGATTTTGAGGTGAAATCTGACCCGAACAGAGATGGTTTACCCAGAGATCAAATATATTCTGTGCATCACGTCACGATCTGACGATCTTGTGTTACACGTTTAACGTCCATCGCACTCGTGTTCAGGCTGAGATCATTTGGTAAAGACGC
Organism: Paracanthobrama guichenoti; assembly: GCA_018749465.1. Classification (NCBI taxonomy): domain Eukaryota; kingdom Metazoa; phylum Chordata; class Actinopteri; order Cypriniformes; family Gobionidae; genus Paracanthobrama; species Paracanthobrama guichenoti. Next base: position 2,121 of record JAGHMJ010001177.1, read on the forward strand.
ACAGGATCGATGCATTTTAACAAAACAAGTGTTGTGTGACGCCAGTATCCCCATGACCCTTAGCCCGGTGGTTCCGCTCTATTTGGGTCCCAGCATGTCTTGTGGACACACCCACTGATCGAACTGCTCCTCCGTCAGGAAGCCCAGCTTCACGGCCGTAGCTTTCAGAGTCGAGCCTTCTTTGTGCGCCGTCTTCGCTATAGTGGCGGCTTTATCATAACCTGAGAAGAGAAGAGACGTTCAGCGCCGGAACGGCAGAAACACAGAGCGCTGCTTTTATAGATTTATATTTCACTAGTTTCGATGTTTCCGCCACAGAATAAAACATTTTAAAAGATCATTTCGACTTTGTATCTCGCAATTCCGACTTGATATCCAGC
>JAGHMJ010001177.1:10000-12500 GCA_018749465.1 Paracanthobrama guichenoti
AGTGTGTGTGTGTGTGTGTGTGTGTGTGCGATACCTGTGAGTGTGTGTGTGTGTGTGTGTGTGTGCGATACCTGTGTGTGTGTGTGTGTGTGTGTGTGTGCGATACCTGTGAGTGTGTGTGTGTGTGTGTGTGTGTGCGATACCTGTGAGTGTGTGTGTGTGTGTGTGTGTGTGCGATACCTGTGAGTGTGTGTGTGTGTGTGTGTGTGTGCGATACCTGTGAGTGTGTGTGTGTGTGTGTGTGTGTGTGTGCGACACCTGTGAGTGTGTGTGTGTGTGTGTGTGTGTGTGTGCGATACCTGTGTGTGTGTGTGTGTGTGTGTGTGTGTAGAAGACACCCAGTGTGTGTGTGTGTGTGTGTGTAAGTGTACCTGTGTGTGTGTGTGTGTGTGTGTGTGTGTGTGTGTGCGATACCTGTGAGTGTGTGTGTGTGTGTGTGTGTGTGCGATGCCTGTGTGTGTGTGTGTGTGTGTGTGTGTGCGATACCTGTGTGTGTGTGTGTGTGTGTGTGTGTGTGCGATACCTGTGAGTGTGTGTGTGTGTGTGTGTGATGTGTGATGTGTGTGATACCTGTGTGTGTGTGTGTGTGTGTGTGCGATACCTGTGAGTGTGTGTGTGTGTGTGTGTGCGATACCTGTGAGTGTGTGTGTGTGTGTGTGTGCGATGCCTGTGAGTGTGTGTGTGTGTGTGTGTGTGACGATACCTGTGTGTGTGTGTGTGTGTGTGTGACACCTACCTGTGTGTGTGTGTGTGTGTGTGTGTGTGAGTGTGTGTGTGTGTGTGTGTGTGTGTGAGTGTGTGTGTGTGTGTGTGTGTGTGTGTGTGTGCGATACCTGTGAGTGTGTGTGTGTGTGTGTGTGTGTGTGCGATACCTGTGAGTGTGTGTGTGTGTGTGTGTGTGTGTGTGCGATACCTGTGTGAGTGTGTGTGTGTGTGTGTGTGTGCGAATACCTGTAGTGTGTGTGTGTGTGTGTGTGTGTGTGATACCTGTGAGTGTGAGTGTGTGTGTGTGTGTGATACCTGTGAGTGTGAGTGTGTGTGTGTGTGTGTACACCTGTGAGTGTGTGAGTGTGTGTGTGTGTGTGATACCTGTGAGTGTGAGTGTGTGTGTGTGTGTGTGTGCTGTGAGTGTGTGTGTGTGTGTGTGTGTGTGTGTGTGTGTGTGTGTGTGTGATGTGTGTGTGTGTGTGTGCGATAACTGTGTGTGTGCGTGTGTGTGTGTGTGTGCGATACCTGTGTGTGTGTGTGTGATACCTGTGTGTGTGTGTGTGTGTGTGTGTGTGTGTGTGACACCTGTGTGTGTGTGTGTGTGTATGATACCTGTGTGTGTGTGTGTGTGTGTGTGCGACCTGTGTGTGTGTGTGTGTGTGTGTGCGATACCTGTGTGTGTGTGTGTGTGTGTGTGCGATACCTGTGTGTGTGTGTGTGTGTGTGTCGATACCTGTGTGTGTGTGTGTGTGTGTCATGCGATACCTGTGTGTGTGTGTGTGTGTGCGATACCTGTGTGTGTGTGTGTGTGCGATACCTGTGTGTGTGTGTGTGTGTGTGCGATACCTGTGTGTGTGTGTGTGTGCGCGATACCTGTGTGTGTGTGTGTGTGTGCGATACCTGTGTGTGTGTGTGTGTGTGCGATACCTGTGTGTGTGTGTGTGTGTGTGTTAACTGTGTGTGTGTGTGTGCGATAACTGTGTGTGTGTGTGTGTGCGATAACTGTGTGTGTGTGTGTGTGTGTGTGTGTGTGTGTGATAACTGTGTGTGTGTGTGTGTGCGATAACTGTGTGTGTGCGTGTGTGCGATAACTGTGTGTGTGTGTGTGTGCAGAATAACTGTGTGTGTGTGTGTGTGTGTGTGTGTGTGACTGTGTGTGTGTGCTACCTGTGTGTGTGTGTGTGTGTGTGCATGCGCTGTGTGTGTGTGTGTGTGTGATACCTGTGTGTGTGTGTGTGTGTGTGTGTGTGTGTGTGTGTGTGTGTGTGTGTGCGATACCTGTGTGTGTGTGTGTGTGTGTGTGATACCTGTGTGTGTGTGTACCTGTGTGTGTGTGTGTGTCTGATACCTGTGTGTGTGTGTGTGTGCGATACCTGTGTGTGTGTGTGTGTGTGTGCGATACCTGTGTGTGTGTGTGTGTGTGTGATACCTGCTGTGTGTGTGTGTGTGTGCGATACCTGTGTGTGTGTGTGTGTGCGATAACTGTGTGTGTGTGTGTGCGATAACTGTGTGTGTGTGTGTGTGTGTGCGATAACTGTGTGTGTGTGTGTGTGTGCGATAACTGTGTGTGTGTGTGTGTGATAACGATGTGTGTGTGTGTGTGTGTGTGTGTGTGTGTGTGCGATACCTGTGTGTGTGTGTGTGTGCGATAACTGTGTGTGTGTGTGTGTGCGTGTGTGCTGTGTGTGTGTGCGTGTGCACACCTGTGTGTGTGTGTGTGTGCGTCGCGATACCTGTGTGATACCTGTGTGTGTGTGTCTGCGGCCACGACTCCTGAAGTGTGTGTGTGTCA
>JAGHMJ010001177.1:20000-30000 GCA_018749465.1 Paracanthobrama guichenoti
ATAACACTAATAAAAAATAACAATAATAATATAAGCAAGAAAATCAGTAAAAGAATACAAGTAATAACTGTTTTTTTTAAGAATAATTTGAATCCCCGGTTTTCTGACCTTGTGAACATATTAATTTTGGTGGGTAAATATCACTTATGATTCAAAGTTTAAATATTCCAAATACAAAAACAAAGTATTTAAAATTTACTATTTTAATGTTGTCCTGAATTGAGTTAACAACACACTAAATCAAGATGAAACATGCTAACAACACACTAAATCAAGCTAAAACATGGTAGCAACATGTTAAATAAAGCTGAAACATACTAGCAGGAGGGCTAAATAAAGCTGAAACATGCTAGCAGCACGCAAAAATCATGCTGAAACAAGATAGCAACACGCTAAATCAAGATGAAACATGCTAACACGCTAAATCAAGATGAAACATGCTAACAACATGCTAAATAATGCTGAAACATACTAGCAGGAGGACTAAATAAAGCTGAAACATGCTAGCAGCACGCAAAATCATGCTGAAACAAGATAGCAACACGCTAAATCAAGATGAAACATGCTAACAACATGCTAAATAATGCTGAAACATACTAGCAGGAGGGCTAAATAAAGCTGAAACATGCTAGCAGCACGCAAAAATCATGCTGAAACAAGATAGCAACACGCTAAATCAAGATGAAACATGCTAACAAAATCAAGATGAAACATGCTAACAACATGCTAAATAATGCTGAAACATACTAGCAGGAGGACTAAATAAAGCTGAAACATGCTAAGCACGCAAAATCATGCTGAAACAAGATAGCAACACGCTAAATCAAGATGAAACATGCTAACAACATCATAATGCTGAAACAAGATAAAAAACATGCGCAGCACGTAAATCAAGATGAAACATGCTAACAACACGCTAAATCAAGATGAAACATGCTAACAACATGCTAAATAATGCTGAAACATACTAGCAGGAGGACTAAATAAAGCTGAAACATGCTAGCAGCACGCAAAATCATGCTGAAACAAGATAGCAACACGCTAAATCAAGATGAAACATGCTAACAACATGCTAAATAATGCTGAAACATACTAGCAGGAGGGCTAAATAAAGCTGAAACATGCTAGCAACACGCAAAAATCATGCTGAAACAAGATAACACGCTAAATCAAGATGAAACATGCTAACACGCTAAATCAAGATGAAACATGCTAACAACATGCTAAATAATGCTGAAACATACTAGCAGGAGGACTAAATAAAGCTGAAACATGCTAGCAGCACGTTAAATCATGCTGAAACAAGATAGCAACACGCTAAATCAAGATGAAACATCTTAACAACATGCTAAATAATGCTGAAACATACTAGCAGGAGGGCTAAATAAAGCTGAAACATGCTAGCAGCACGTTAAATCAAGATGAAACATGCTAACAACATGCTAAATAATGCTGAAACATACTAGCAGGAGGGCTAAATAAAGCTGAAACATGCTAGCAGCACGCAAAATCATGCTGAAACAAGATAGCAACACGCTTAATCAAGATGAAACATGCAACAACACGCTAAATCAAGATGAAACATGTTAACAACACGCTAAATAATGCTGAAACATACTAGCAGGAGGGCTAAATAAAGCTGAAACATGCTAGCAGAATGCAAAAATCATGCTGAAACAAGATAGCAACACGCTAAATCAAGATGAAACATGCTAACAACACGCTAAATCAAGATGAAACATGCTAACAACATAGCTGAAACATACTAGCAGGAGGACTAAATAAAGCTGAAACATGCTAGCAGCACGCAAAATCATGCTGAAACAAGATAGCAACACGCTAAATCAAGATGAAACATGCTAACAACATGCTAAATAATGCTGAAACATACTAGCAGGAGGGCTAAATAAAGCTGAAACATGCTAGCAGTACGCAAAATCATGCTGAAACAAGATAGCAACACGCTAAATCAAGATGAAAATGCTAACAACACAGCTAAATCAAGATGAAACATGTTAACAACACGCTAAATAATGCTGAAACATACTAGCAGGAGGGCTAAATAAAGCTGAAACATGCTAGCAGCATGCAAAAATCATGCTGAAACAAGATAGCAACACGCTAAATCAAGATGAAACATGCTAACAACACGCTAAATCAAGATGAAACATGCTAACAACATGCTAAATAATGCTGAAACATACTAGCAGGAGGGCTAAATAAAGCTGAAACATGCTAGCAGCACAAAAATCATGCTGAAAAAAAGATAGCAACACGATAAATCAAGATGAAACATGCTAACACGCTAAATCAAGATGAAACATGCTAACAACATGCTAAATAATGCTGAAACATACTAGCAGGAGGGCTAAATAAAGCTGAAACATGCTAGCAGCACGCTAAATCAAGATGAAACATTCTAACAACATGCTAAATAATGATGAAACATACTAGCAGGAGGGCTAAATAAAGCTGAAACATGCTAGCAGCAGCACAAAAATCATGCTGAAACAAGATAGCAACACGCTTAAATCAAGATGAAACATGCTAACAACACGCTAAATCAAGATGAAACATGCTAACAACACGCTAAATAATGCTGAAACATACTAGCAGGAGGGCTAAATAAAGCTGAAACATGCTAGCAGCACGCAAAATAATGCTGAAACAAGATAGCAACACGCTCAAGATGAAACATGCTAACAACACGCTAAATAATGCTGAAACATACAGCAGGAGGGGCTAATCAAACATGCTATGAAAATAATGCTGAAACAAGATAGCAACACGCTAAATCAAGATGAAACATGCTAACAACACGCTAAATCAAGATGAAACATGCTAACAACATGCTAAATAATGCTGAAACATACTAGCAGGAGGACTAAATAAAGCTGAAACATGCTAGCAGCACGCAAAATCATGCTGAAACAAGATAGCAACACGCTAAATCAAGATGAAACATGCTAACAACATGCTAAATAATGCTGAAACATACTAGCAGGAGGGCTAAATAAAGCTGAAACATGCTAGCAGTACGCAAAATCATGCTGAAACAAGATAGCAACACGCTAAATCAAGATGAAAAATGCTAACAACACGCTAAATCAAGATGAAACATGTTAACAACACGCTAAATAATGCTGAAACATACTAGCAGGAGGGCTAAATAAAGCTGAAACATGCTAGCAGCATGCAAAAATCATGCTGAAACAAGATAGCAACACGCTAAATCAAGATGAAACATGCTAACAACACGCTAAATCAAGATGAAACATGCTAACAACATGCTAAATAATGCTGAAACATACTAGCAGGAGGGCTAAATAAAGCTGAAACATGCTAGCAGCACACAAAATCATGCTGAAAAAAGATAGCAACACGATAAATCAAGATGAAACATGCTAACACGCTAAATCAAGATGAAACATGCTAACAACATGCTAAATAATGCTGAAACATACTAGCAGGAGGGCTAAATAAAGCTGAAACATGCTAGCAGCACGCTAAATCAAGATGAAACATTCTAACAACATGCTAAATAATGATGAAACATACTAGCAGGAGGGCTAAATAAAGCTGAAACATGCTAGCAGCACGCAAAATCATGCTGAAACAAGATAGCAACACGCTAAATCAAGATGAAACATGCTGCTAAATCAAGATGAAACATGCTAACAACACGCTAAATAATGCTGAAACATACTAGCAGGAGGGCTAAATAAAGCTGAAACATGCTACACGCTAAATAATGCAAACAAGATGAAACATGCTAAATCAAGATGAAACATGCTAAATAATGCTGAAACATACTAGCAGGAGGGCTAAATAAAGCTGAAACATGCTAGCAGCACGCAAAATAATGCTGAAACAAGATAGCAAAATGCTAAATCAAGATGAAACATGCTAACAACACGCTAAATCAAGATGAAACATGCTAACAACACACTAAATCAAGATGAAACATGCTAACAAAATGCTAAATCAAGCTAAAACATGGTAACAACATGTTAAATAATGCTGAAACATGCTAGCAGCACGTTAATTCAAGTTAAAACATGCTAGTAACATGCTAAATCATGCTATCAACATGCTAATTCATACTAGCAAAACACGCTAAAACTAAATAATGCTAGCAAAATGCTAGCAACATGGTAAATGATACTAGCAAAAAGCTAATTCATGCTGAAACATGTTAGCAAAATGCTAGCAACATTTTAAATCATGGTAAAACATGCTGGTATTGTTAAAACAATGCTAAATCCTGTTAGCAACATGTTAATTCATTGTATAACATGCTAGCAACATGTTAATTTGTGCTAGTAACATGCTAAAGCCTGCTAGCAAAACATGTTAAATCATGCTAAAACATGCTAATCCATGCTAAAACATGCTAGCAGCATGTTAAATCAATAATAATAATATGCTAGCAGCATGTATAATCAATAATAATAACATGCTAGCAGCATGTTAAATCAATAATAATAATATGCTAGCAGCATGTATAATCAATAATAATAATATGCTAGCAGCATGTTTAATCAATAATAATAATATGCATGTTAAATAAAATATGTAACAGCATAGCAACAATTTAGCAACCACCCCAAGTTTTTAAAACTACTAAACTAAAACTTAAACTATTTCAAACTGAAAACCTTCACACTTAAAGCTTTTAAAACTTATTCAAACTTTCTGGCTAGGCTTTTTCAAGGCAACTTAAAGTTTGTCTATGAACTTTACTCATCTAGTTATTATTATTGTATTACTAAGATCATTTGTATCCTTTCCCCCTACATTTACATCTACACACATCATCCACCAGAGGGCGACAACACACAAGCATTACAAGTCTCTCTATCTGTCGATTCCTATTCCTGTGACTGAAGCTGTGTGTGTGTGTGTGTGTGTGTGTGTGTGTGTGTGTGTGTGTGTGTGTGTGTGTGTGTGTGTGTGTGTGTGTGTGTGTGTGTGTGTGTGTGTGTGTGTGTGAGTGAGTGAGTGTGTGTGTGTGTGTGTGTGTGTGTCTGTGTGTGTGTGTGTGTGTGTGTGTGTGTGTGTGTGTGTGTGTGTGTGTGTGTGTGTGTGTGTGTGTGTGTGTGTGTGTGTGTGTGTGAGTGTGTGTGTGTGTGTGTGTGTGTGTGTGTGTGTGTGTGTGTGTGTGTGTGTGTGTGTGTTCTCTAATCGCCTGCTAATTGAAACCAATCGTGATCAATCGCGCCGAACGACTCTGATCATGATGATTGGGCTTCTCCTGTGAATGAGGAAATGTCCCGGATGTGAAGGGATGCTGAGCGCTGAGTGAGGAGGAGATGAAAGTCCGTCGTTATTGATGTGGTTTCGAGGTCGGGATATTTCCTGTACAGTGTGTGTGAATATGCGCTTGTGCTCTGGCGCCGGCACTGACAGCGGATCAATAACAGCAATGATTGTCCAAGCGCAAATATTAGCTGTTCCCAGATCAGTCTTTCATGCATGATAAGTGACATTAGTCCGGTTTATAAGATCTGTAACGAGCTGCATCAGCCCGAGAGTAGCTCGATCGTAACAGATGAGTGTGGATCACTCTCACCCGCGCAGCGCTGACGGACCGAAGGCTTCACGAACACACACACACACACACACACACACACACAGCAGCGCTGACGGACCGAAGGCTTCACGAACACACACACACACACACACTCACTCACTCGCACAAACTCGCACACACACACACACACTCACACACACACACTCACACACACACACACACACACAGCAGCGCTGACGGACCGAAGGCTTCACGAACACACACACACACACTCACTCACTCGCACAAACTCGCACACACACACACACTCACACACACACACTCACACACTCACACAGCAGCGCTGACGGACCGAAGGCTTCACGAACACACACACACACACACACACACACAGCAGCGCTGACGGACCGAAGGCTTCACGAACACACACACACACTCACTCACTCGCACACACTCGCACACACACACACACACACACACACACACACACACACTCCACTCGCACACACTCGCACACACACACACACACACACACACACACACTCACACACACTCGCACACACACACACACACACACACACACACACACACACTCACTCGCACAAACTCGCACACACACACACACTCACACACACACACGCTTCGGTTACACGTCATTTATTTATTGAGTTATGAATGTTTCTCATATGAGAGTTCAGTGTTAAAAGCACCGAACATTTATTATTGTAAAATATATAGGCTAAATATAAATATATATTTATTTGTATAAATACAGCTGGAAATAAATACACATAGCCTATATTCAAAGAAATAATATAACACATAAATAATTATATAAATAAATAAATGTAAAAATAAATAGGCTACAGAAAAAAATAGATTCAGGATTAAATGTGTTTATTATTTATTTCCCACAGGTTTGTTCCTCCGTGTATTAAACACACTCTGACAAATATAAGATTATATTCGGTTTTATTATTTACTTACATAAGTTATCGTTAAAGTTTTGCGATTATATTTCATTAATCCACAAATTTGCATGAAATCGCGTAAAAATAAAATCAACAAAAATAATGTCTTACATAGATGATACAATATTTTATAACATTTGAAATAAATAACTATGTGAATAAATTAAAGCAGGCCTCTCAATAGCCTAAATAAAAATAAACGTAAAAATAAAATAAGAAAATAATAAATGAAGGAGGAAAGACATTCGATTCGATTATTTTTAATGTTTAAGTGATTTGTTCCGTGTTTATTGTATTATATCTATCTATACAGTTTTGTGATTATATTTCATTTATCCACTAATTTGCATGAAAACTCTTTACAACAAAAACAATGATTTGAGATGCAATGTTTGTTTTATTGACAGTATAAGAGTAATTAAAGCAATTCCCGCGGGACATTATGAATGTTCAGTTTCACTCAGTTAATGATCTGATCCTTCATATTATGAGTGTAATGCTATTAAACTCGGAGAAATGAAAATGTTCTGAGGGTGAATAACTGACGCAGATATTAAAAGCGCGTTACTCGCGTTACTCGCGATGCGTTACCGCGGTCTGCGCGGGAAACTAAAGCCTTCACGCGGGGCTGTATTTCATTCTGAGGCTTTCTGTGAAAACAACAAATACAGAAAATAATAAATGAAAGGGGAAGTACAAAAATAAATATAGGATTAAATGTTATGATTTGTTTTATAAATAATCTATTTTTTCCCAGGTTCGGTCCTCCGCGTATTAAACACACTTTATTATTTATTAAAACGCAAGTTATTGTTAAAGTTTTAATTCACTCATTTGGATGAAATAGCTTAAAAATAAAATCACAAACACTTTAGAACAAAAATAATGTCTTATAATCTTTTATAACATCTTTGTTTTTTCGATCATTTAGGCTATACTTAATATAATTAAAGGAATTCCCACTGGACATTATGAATTTTGTCATCATCACTAATTAAATTAAAATAATGTGTGGGAATGTTTTCAGTGTTTTGACATAATGATCCAATCCTTGAGTTTAATGCTATTAAGCGATGGAGGTGTGAATAATTCACGCAGATATTAAAAAGTAATCTGATCGCGTTACTACACTCGCTGCGCGTGGGAAACTAAAGCTTCATGCGGGCTGCACGATGAGGCTCGTGGATTAGTTCATTAGCGCGCGAAACTGAAACATGATTCGTTACTGTATAATCTGATCGGGCTGGTGACATTTGGTGACATTTCATTAAACGATGAGGCTCGTGGATTAGTTCATTAGTTCATGCGACTTTAATGAACACATGATTCGTTACTGTAAAGAGTAATCTGATCGCGTTACTTATCAAGCGTTAAAACCAAAGCCTTCATCTTAATGAAATGATATTAAATGCGTTAAAACCAAAGCCTTCAGTCTTAATGAAATGATATTAAATGATGAGGTTTTGTGTGATTTAAAGTAAGAAAAATAGATGTAAAAAGTAAATACAGAAAATAACAAATAAAGGAGGAAAGTACAAAAACAAATGTAGGATTACATTGTATCATTTGTTTGATCAATAATCTATTTTTTGCTTTTTTAAACCCTTCATGCGGTTTAATGCTATTATTCGATGAGGCTCGTGGATTAGTTCATTAGTTCATTAGTTTATTAGTTTTATTAGTTCATTTCATTAGTTCATTAGTTCATTAGTTTATTAGTTCATTAGTTCATTAGTTCATTAGTTCATTAGTTCATTAGTTTATTAGTTCATTAGTTCATTAGTTCATTAGTTCATTATTAGTTTATTAGTTCATTAGTTCATTTCAGTTCATTAGTTCATTAGTTCATTAGTTTATTAGTTCATTAGTTCATTAGTTCATTAGTTCATTAGTTCATTAGTTCATTAGTTCATTAGTTCATTAGTTTATTAGTTCATTAGTTCATTAGTTCATTAGTTCATTAGTTCATTAGTTCATTAGTTCATTAGTTCATTAGTTTAGTTCATTAGTTCATTAGTTCATTAGTTCATTAGTTCATTAGTTCATTAGTTCATTAGTTCATTAGTTCATTAGTTCATTAGTTCATTAGTTCATTAGTTCATGCGACTTTAATGAACACATGATTCGTTACTGTAAAGAGTAATCTGATCGCGTTACTTATCAAGCGTTAAAACCAAAGCCTTCAGTCTTAATGAAATGATATTAAATGATGAGGTTTTGTGTGATTTAAAGTAAGAAAAATAGATGTAAAAATAAATACAGAAAATAACAAATAAAGGAGGAAAGTACAAAAACAAATGTAGGATTACATTGTATCATTTGTTTGATCAATAATCTATTTTTGCTTTTTTAAACCCTTCATGCGGTTTAATGCTATTATTCGATGAGGCTCGTGGATTAGTTCATTAGTTTATTAGTTTATTAGTTCATTAGTTTATTAGTTTATTAGTTCATTAGTTCATTAGTTCATTAGTTTTATTATTAGTTCATTAGTTCATTAGTTCATTAGTTCATTAGTTCATTAGTTCATTAGTTCATTAGTTCATTAGTTCATTAGTTCATTAGTTCATTATTAGTTCATTAGTTCATTAGTTCATTAGTTCATTAGTTCATTAGTTCATTAGTTCATTAGTTCATTAGTTCATTAGTTTATTAGTTCATTAGTTCATTAGTTTATTAGTTCATTAGTTCATTAGTTCATTAGTTCATATTAGTTCATTAGTTCATTAGTTCATTAGTTCATTAGTTCATGTGACTTTAATGAACACATGATTCGTTACTGTAAGGAGTATCTGATCGCGTTACTTATGATGCGTTAAAGCCTTCAGTCGTAATGAAATGGCATTAAATGTGTTTGTGTGACTTTATTGAAAGCGAGTGTGTGCTGAATCCAGGTGCATCCTGACTTTCCCCGTTGATCTCATTCTTCTCGGAGAGCCAATCAGAGCTCGTGTACCTGCAGGAAGTCTGACCCGTTACTCTCCTCCCTCGGCGGTGACCTCCTGCTTCGACAGACCACATGGACGCAGGAGCAGAAGCGCAGTGACGCCGAGCAGACCGTCTCCAGACATGCAGTTCCAGCACCCGCACGCGCCTCTTTACGCGCCGACGCCCGCGCCGCCGGCTCACCCGACGCCCTTCTACATCGAGGATATTCTGGGCAGGAACGCGCCGCTCGCGCCGACGCCGACTCTGCCCTCTCCGAACTCGTCTTTCACCAGCCTGATCCCGTCCTACCGGACCCCGATCTACGAGCCCACGCCGATCCACCCGGTGCTGTCCCAGCACGCGCTCGCGGCCACCTACGCGTCCATCTACCCGTTCCAGCGCTCCGTGGGAGACTTTACGCACGCGCTGATCCGCCACGACCCGCTGGGTGAGCCTCACTCCTCTCTCAGAGCTGCTGTGTTGATGCATGTTGTGACCCTGTGCGCCTGTAGCGCTTGTGCAGTGGCGCCGAAGGTCCTCCGGGTGCTCGGGTGATCGGAGAGCTCCT
>JAGHMJ010001177.1:35000-37500 GCA_018749465.1 Paracanthobrama guichenoti
CCCGGACGCCACGCGCGCGTCAGACGCGTCCGATGACTCGGAGCAGGAGCTGGACATCGAAGAGGACCCGATGACCCCGCAGTCATGAGCGCATGCGCGCACTGTAAATACTGTACATACTGTACATGTGTAGCGGCAGCATTAAGTTAATGGATGTGTAGACTCTGATCTCAGTGTATCTGTGTCTGTGCTGTAAATATTCTGTGTTATTCAATAAACGGTATTTTGGGGATACACACCTGTGTCAGTCACATTCTCATTAATATGCCGAGCTCTCTTTATCTGATGCGAACACAATAGCCTTGATAAATGATCACTCGTGTTATTAGTGTTTTATCAATACTCCTGATAGAGTCATCACAGCAGATTATCTGTTAGACATTAAAATCAATTAAACTCGATCACTTCCTGAACGAAACAACAGCGCTGAGATCAGAACTGACCTGTGATCAGATCCTCTTATCGCTCCAACAAGACAAACAGCCTCAGCTTGTGCTAATCACAGTTAATGATTGGAAAACTGAGAGGAATCAGTGTGTTCTGAGAGTTCAACAGCCTGTGTGTGTGTGTGTGTGTGTGTGTGTGTGTGTGTGTGTGTGTGAGAGAGAGAGAGAGAGAGAGAGAGTGTGTGTGTGTGTGTGTGTGTGTGTGTGTGTGTGTGTAGAGAGAGAGAGAGAGAGAGAGAGAGAGAGAGAGAGTGTGTGTGTGTGTGTGTGTGTGTGAGTGTGTGTGTGTGAGAGAGAGTGTGTGTGTGTGTGTGTGTGTGAGAGAGAGAGAGAGAGAGAGAGTGTGTGTGTGTGTGTGTGTGTGTGTGTGTGTGTGTGAGTGTGTGTGTGAGTGTGTGTGTGTGTGTGTGTGTGTGTGTGTGTGTGTGTGAGTGTGAGTGTGTGTGTGTGTGTGTGTGTGTGTGTGTGTGTGTGTGTGTGTGAGAGAGTGTGTGTGTGTGTGTGTGTGTGTGTGTGAGAGAGAGAGAGTGTGTGTGTGTGTGTGTGTGTGTGTGTGTGTGTGTGTGTGTGTGTGTGTGTGTGTGTGTGTGTGTGTGTGTGTGTGAGAGAGTGTGTGTGTGTGTGTGTGTGTGTGTGTGTGAGAGAGTGTGTGTGTGTGTGTGTGTGTGTGTGTGTGAGAGAGAGAGTGTGTGTGTGTGTGTGTGTGTGTGTGTGTGTGTGTGTGTGTGTGTGTGTGTGTGTGTGTGTGTGTGTGAGAGAGAGTGATCCTGATCCAAAACCAACAGCGTGAGCATCGATTCGGCCTGAATTGAGAAATGCTTCACAAATCCTGCTGGTGAAAAACATCTGCAGAGCAAACATCAGCCCTGCTCTCAGAAAGGACTAGAAAATCTTACAAACAGTTACAAAGAAAAGGCAAGAACTCAATTAAACGGGACATTTTGAAGAAAATAAATAAATAATAAAATAAAATACACCATAAGTACATATTATAAAATATCTTTATACAATATATAGCTATTTTTATTCTACCTGTCTGTCTATATACACCGATCAGGCATAACATTATGACTGGTGAAGTGAATAACACTGATGATCTCTCCATCACCTGTTAGTGGGTGGGATATATTAGGCAGCAAGTGAACATTTTGTCCTCAGAGTTGATGTGTTAGAAGCAGGAAAAATGGGCAAGCGTAAGGATTTGAGCGAGTTTGACAAGGGCCAGATTGTGATGGCTAGACGACTGGGTCAGAGCATCTCCAGAACTGCAGCTCTTGTGGGGTGTTCCCGGTCTGCAGTGGTCAGGATCTATCAAAAGTGCTCCAAGGAAGGAACAGTGGTGAACCGGACACAGGGTCATGGGCGGCCAAGGCTCATTGATGCACGTGGGGGCGGAAGGCTGGCCCGTGTGGTCCGATCAAACAGACGAGCTACTGGAGCTCAAACTGCTCAAGAAGTTAATGCTGGTTCTGATAGAAAGGTGTCAGAATACACAGAGCATCTCAGTTTGTTGCGTATGGGGCGGCATAGCCGCTGACCAGTCAGGGTGCCCATGCTGACCCCTGTCCACCGCCGAAAGCACCAACAGTGGCACGTGAGCATCAGAACTGGACCACGGAGCAATGGAAGAAGGTGGCCTGGTCTGATGAATCACGTGTTCTTTTACATCACGTGGATGGCCGGGCGGCGTGTGCGTGGCTTCCTGGGGAACACATGGCACCAGGATGCACTATGGGAAGAAGGCGAGCCGGCGGAGGCAGTGTGATGCTTTGGGCAATGTTCTGCTGGGAAACCTTGGGTCCTGCCATCCATGTGGATGTTCCTTTGACACGTACCACCTACCTAAGCATTGCTGAGACCATGTACACCCTTTCATGGAAACGGTATTCCCTGGTGGCTGTGGCTCTTCCAGCAGGATAATGCTCCTGACACAAAGCACAAATGCTTCAGGAATGGTTTGAGGAGCACAACAACGAGTTTGAGGTGTTGACTCGGCCTCCAAATTCCCCAGATCTCAATCCAATCGAGCATCTGTGGGATGTGCTGAGCAAACA
>JAGHMJ010001177.1:57500-58762 GCA_018749465.1 Paracanthobrama guichenoti
GGTCTGTACGGCTCATTTTGCCCTTCATGACGACTGTGACAGGTGGATTGCCGTTTGTCTGCTGTCTGTTAGTCATCACCTCAGCTCCGCCTACGTCCCACCTCTTTGCCGCCCATTTTCAGTTATCCGGGAGTGATGCACGGTGACGCGTTGCCAAGATGGCGACGGCCAGCTCAACCCAACTTTACTCTTCAGAATCCTATGGGTGACGTCACGGACACTACGTCCATATTCTTTTACAGTCTATGGTGTACACGATTTAATTACAGGATCCCAACAGCTGGGTTTTGTCCAGACCCAAATATGGGTTGAAACAACCCAGCATTTTTTAGAGTGCAGTTACTGTATCTTGTTTTAAGTTTATGTTTCTGAATGTACTGTACTATGGTATTATGTCACATGGTAAAGCATGCTGTTAAGTGTTTCTGCAGCTCAGATGAGAATAAGTGTGTGTTTAACACACCGCAGATGTGTGAGGTGTGAACTTCAGGCCAAACGCGTCCCAAGTGACGACACCCGAGGGCTTTAGTGGTTTTTAGTGGACAGAATGAACGAGGTGTTTTGTATATTGCACTCTCGTTTTGGTTTTCCCGCAGGAATGTTCCGCATCAGGAATGGCCAGTGTGTTTTTATTGTGTCCAGCGTGACCTCTGACCACAGCCGAGCGGCCCGACGGACGCTATTGTTGTGGTGAAGGAAAAAAGCCTCTTTCATTTGAAGAACCTTGACTCACACTGCCGTCCATGAGACCTGTTATCATAGGCAGCGCTCTACAGGAAACACTGTTTATCACTTCCTTTCAGTCATAGTTTGTTTAGGGCTTCGTTTTGTGTGATCAGATTGCAGAAGAGAGAGAGAGAGAGAGTGATGCATCGGAGGAGAACACCCACAGGAGCTGCTATCAGCCGCCGCATATGTCTGTCTGGGCGAAAACACGCTCTATCAGAAGACGACAGATTTGTCTGTTGCGCTTGTTTGAGTGCAGCTTTTTGTAGAGTGTGAGGGATTTGGAAAGAGGGGTGCGTTTCACTTCTGCTTTCTAAATGAGCCGTGAGCACTCAGCCAAGACAGGGTCATTTCAAAACGCCACACTCAAACTGAGAGCGTTCAGAGAAGTGATCTGTCTGTGTGTGTGTGTGTGTGTGTGTGACTGCTTAAAGTGCACAGTCAGTGTGGATATGAGTGCTTAATGAGACAAGGAGGCCATACAGAAAAGCAGAACAGACAATCGGACATGTTTAAATCATCTGATCAAACGCTGA
>JAGHMJ010001178.1:10000-15000 GCA_018749465.1 Paracanthobrama guichenoti
ATTAATGGATGGATGAAGACTATTGGATGGATGGACAGCAGGATGGATCATTGCTTCTGGCTTACCAGAATGCCTGTGTTGGGGACTCATAAATCTCCTCTATATTCGATCTGCCAGAAGTCCTTCTGACACTATATGATGCTGAAATTTACTGGATAACATCACTGAACAATCATAATCATAATCATATCAAATTCTGCTGATTATTTTCCTTTAATACCTCACACAAGAGCGAAAGACTCAATCTACTGTCGATTTCATATCATATTATTAAACATGCAATACCTGTATTATGAATCGGGATAGAAGTGGAAAGTTATTCATGATTTGATGGACAGTCAAAAGAGTCAGTCAGCTTGAATATGTACATGGATGGACTTTATGAGATATATGATGATGTTCTGGAAACCTGCAGCTCATTAAATCACTTCAGTTGATGTTCATGGATGAGATTATGGAGACTTGGATGGATGGATGGATGGATATTTAATTCATGGATGGATGGATAGTTGGATGGATGGATAGAAGGATGGACAGAAGGATGGCTAGATGGATGGATGATGGTTAGTTGGATGGATGGATGGATGGATGGATACGTTGCCTCTGGCTTTTGGATTGCTCAGTTGGGGATCCTAAATGGATGGATGGATGGATGGATGGATGGATGGATGGATATGATTAGTGAAATGGATGGATGGATGATGGATGGATGGATGGATGGATGGATGGATGATGGATGGATGGATTAGTCAGTCAACTCTGTGAAGTTGGTGGATGGATGGATGGATGGATGGATGGATGGATGGATGGATGGACTTGGATGATGGATGGGTGGATGGATGGATGGATGATGGATGGATGGATGGAGTCAGTCAGTTAGTGGGATGGATTGATGGATGGATGGGTGGATGGTTGGATGGGATGGATGGAGTTGGATGGATAGTTGGGATGGATGGATGGATGGATGGATAGTTGGATGGATGGATGGATGGATGGATGGATGGATGGATGGATGGATGGATGGATGGGTGGATGGATAGTTGGATGGATGGATGGATAGTTGGATGGATGGATGGGTGGATGGATAGTTGGATGGATGGATGGATAGTTAGTTGGATGGATGGATGGATGGATGGATGGATAGTTAGTTGGATGGATGGATGATGGATGGATGGATGGATGGATGGATGGATGATGGATGGATGGATAGTCAGTCAGTCAGTCAGTTAGTGGGATGGATGGATGGATGGATGATGGATGGATGGATGGATGGATAGTTGGATGATGGATGGGTGGATGGATGGATGGATGATGGATGGATGGATAGTCAGTCAGTTAGTGGGATGGATTGATGGATGGATGGGTGGATAGTTGGATGGATGGATAGTTGGATGGATAGTTAGTTGGATGGATGGATGGATAGTTGGATGGATGGATGGATGGATGGATGGATGGATGGATGGGTGGATGGATAGTTAGTTGGATGGATGGATAGTTGGATGGATGGATGGATGGATGGATGGGTGGATGGATAGTTAGTTGGATGGATGGATGGATAGTTGGATGGATGGATGGATGGATAGTTGGATAGATGGATAGATGGAGCGTCTCAGTAAACTGTGGCCTGTGTGAGTGTGTGTCTGAACTGAGATATGGTCGCATTAATGAGCTCATTATTTATTCTCTCTATCATAACAAACGATGGCAGGAAGTCGTTCATCAGCGATGAGAGGCTGTCAGAGCTTCTGCTTATATGGACTGAAACGGCACGAGTGACATCATGACACGCTTCACACAATCAAATGCATCCGTAGTGGAACGGCATCCAGAAGCTCGTCCATCATCATGTGAACGTACAGAATCAGTTTCAATCTCAGACGGGAGGAAATCTGGGGAAAGTTCTGCTCCTCAGCGATTAAAGATGCTTGAGTTTCCAACACAAACCAGCTGTCTTTCTGATCATGTTGATGAAGTCAGTCAGTCATGATTAATAAAGCTTTCGATTATTTGTGATTCTGCATTTCCTCGTCCATAAAGCACTGAAACACTGACCAGATCGACGAAACATGTCGGGAACCGTCAATCAAACCTGACCAGCTCTAAAAGTCTTCATATGGAAGCGATCTGGAGAAATCATCACTGATCTTGACTTCTCCTCGGGGCCGTTACTCATCCACAGACTGCAGAAACACACACTCTGTCTCTCTGATGTGTGAGGAATCCACAGCACCTGTGAGAGGTCAAAGGTCACATCGACAACACTGGGATTTAAAGCGTCCGGCTCTTTTGGCTCAGCCGATCGTGCAGGTTCATCCCGTTCAGAGAGTGTGTTCGTCTCACCACATCCGCTGTCGCTCCACTCGGACCCTTATTTAGTCTCAGGACAAGCGCGGGGTCTAATCTGTGGAGCTCCGGAGGACAGGAGTCGGGAAACGGCCAAATATGGGTTGATTTGCAGGGACTGGGCTAATTTTACAGTCTTCATGACTTGTGATACGGTTCACGGGCAGCTTCAAATCTGTTTATTATATAGAAGCTGGAAATGTGATCTGAGACGCTCGTGTGTGTGTGTGTGTGTGTGTGTGATGGGAAAGTCTTTCTGACTGAGGAGCGCTTCATATGTGTTCCAGCTTTGATAAATTAAACATCTTCAGTTCATATGAAATCTCTATTTCTGTTTCTGTTCTAGTGATTCTCCTGCTCTCACCGCAGATAACAGTTATTATTTCATACAGATTACAGCGAAGAAAGAAGCAGAGCTTGACCTTCATCCCGCTCAAAGAGCCTCTTCTGTGCATCGTGTAAATAAAACAATTCACCAGAAGAAAAGTTTGTAAAACTTTATGAAGCCTGTATCTATAATGCATTATAATGCATGCATAATGCCTTATAGACAACGTTATAATGCGCTGTATCATCTGATAAATAATCATAACAATAGTTACAATACATCATAATACTTAGCTATTTGTGGTTATAACAAATGCATTATAACACCAGATTTATAATGCATCATAAGGGTATTCTTATTGCATTATTATATATCTGCTATGATTATTATCAGATGGTACAACATATCATAAGGCATTATGCATGTATTATAATAATACATTAAGGACACCCTTATAATGCATTATAAATATATATTTATACAACAGTTGTTTCTGGTTCCTGAATCTGATTGGCTGGGAGCCGTGCTATATCCCCCGGGATCATCCCTGGAGCCGCTTCACCCGTTGTGTCGCTCCGCTTGCGGCGGCTGTCAGCAAATCCCCCATCCTGCTGTTGTTGTGTCACCAAATGTAGTTTTAACAGTTTTTAGGTGAGAATGTAGTTTTTTAGACTCAAATATGAGACAGCATTGTTTTATGATTCGTTCAGAGGCTTTGTCAGATGTGCGCTCCAGCGTCAGCGGCCGTTCAGCGCTCGTGTACCCGCGGAGGACAGCTTCATCTGGGACAGGCCTGAGGGAACTCCCCGCTGGCTCTTACTGGATGTCCAGAGTGGATAATCGGAAATAATTCATCTGGGGTTTATCAAACAGGCAATCTTTGGTCTTATTAATCGATAACATGTTCCAGAGCAACTGATTTGGGTTGAGGGGAAAATTAGGTTTCCTAACTTTATGGGTCATTCTTTATTTGTGGTGGCAAGTGGTGTTTCTCTGCTTTACAACAGTTTAAATAAACTTTAAATACTAATAAATTATAAAATATGGTTGTATTCTGTAGGATAAACACAATTTGTGCACTATTAAAACATACATTTTTGCATATTTAATTGAATTTGAGAGATTGCATTTGTAACAAAATATGCGTGTCCCCGCCACACCTCAGAGAGGTATCATGGAATGCAACAATATAACATTTTTAACTCAAATAAAGTGGTTATATTGTGAATATAGATTTTATTTAACATGTACAATTTTATTAAATTGTTTAAAAAAAAAACAAACATATTTTGTAATATCTAAGAAAAAAGTAGTGTCCCCCAAATTCATGTCTGTGGTGTTACAACAATGGATGTCACCCCTTTAAGAAAAGAGTGAAATCTATTTGGAGTACTTCCTGTGTGTAAAAGTCATTCATTGCAGGTTCTGGTTGATCTGAGGGGCGTATGGTGAGTCTGTGGCGTTGCATCTGTGGTGCTGCCGTCTGTGGCGTTGCGTCTGTGGTGCTGCCGTCTGTGGCGTTGCCGTCTGTGGCGTTGCATCTGTGGTGCTGCCGTCTGTGGCGTTGCGCCTGTGGCGTTGCGCCTGTGGCGTTGCGCCTGTGGCGTTGCGCCTGTGGCGTTGCGCCTGTGGCGTTGCCGCCTGTGGCGCTTGCCCCAGTACTGCTGCCGTGTGCGTCTGTGGCGCTGCCGCCTGTGGCGTGCGCCTGTGGCGTTGCGCGCTGCCTGCCCGTGGCGTGCTAAGCCGTCTGTGGCGTATGCCCGTCTGTGGCGCTGCGCCTGTAGGCGTTGCTGCATGCGCCTGTGCGCTAAGCGCCTGTGGCGTTGCGCCTGTGGCGCTGCCGCCTGTATGGCGTTGCGCCCGTGGCGTGGCGCTCGCCGCCTGCCTGTGCGTGCCGCCTGTGGCGCTGCGCCTGTGGCGCTAAGCGCCTGTGGCGTTGCCGCCTGTGGCTGTCGCCTGTTGCCGTCTGCCGCCGTATGCTAAGCGTCTGTGGCGCGGCGCCTGTGGCGCTGCCGGCGTTGTGGCGCCTGTGGCGTTGCCGTCTGTGGCGTTGCCGTCTGTGGCGTTGCCGTCTGTGGCGTTGCCGCCTGCGCGGCGCTGCCGTCCGCGCGCTGTGCTGCGCGTCGCGCTAAGCGCCCGTGCGCCTCGTGGCGCCCTGTATGCTGCCGTCTGCGGCGTTACCGTCCTGTGGCGTGGCCGCCTGCGGCGTTGCCGCCTGCGCGGCGCGCTGTCGCCTGTCTGCGGCGTTGCCGCCTGTGGCGCTTGCGCTCTGTGGCGCTGCCGCCTGTCGCGCGCGCCTGTGGCGCTCTGTGGCGTTGCCGCCTGTGGC
>JAGHMJ010001178.1:32500-55000 GCA_018749465.1 Paracanthobrama guichenoti
AATTCTGCTTGTGTCATGAACGAGATGCAGCGCCACTAATACATGTAAACCAACACAAACGAGTTTACTAGTTAGTTAGTCAAACAGAGATATTTACCTTCATGTTTTAGCCAAAGATGGATCTTTCACTCACACAATTATTGGCAAATTGGAAAAAGTATGCGTAGATGAATCATCATTTCCATGAGTCCCTCAGTCTCCTGCACTTAAGAAAATCATATTTAAAGATAGATAGACAGGTACATACACTACACTGCCATCAGTATTGTGCCGCCCCTCCAAATCCCTGAGTTCAGGTGTTCAATCCCTTCATGGCCACAGGTGTATAAATCAAGCACTAGGCATGCAGACGCTTCTACACACATTTGTGAAAGAATGGGTCGCTCTCAGGAGCTCAGTGAACTCAAGCGTGGGACCGTGATAGGTTGCCACCTGTGCAATAAGTCCATTCCTGACATTTCCTCACTACTAAATATTCCACGCTCAACTGTTAGTGGGATTATAACAAAGTGGAAGCGACTGGGAACAACAGCAACTCAGCCACGAAGTGGTAAAATCACAGAGCGGGGTCAGCGCACGCTGAGGGTCACAGTGCGCAGAAGTCACCAACTTTCTGCAGAGTCAATAGCTCCAGACCTCCAAACTTCTGTGGCCTTCAGATGAGCTCAAGAACAGTGCGTAGAGAGCTTCATGGAATGGGTTTCCATGGCCGAGCAGCTCATCCGAGCCTTACATCACCAAGTGCAATGCAAAGCGTGGGATGCAGTGGAGTAAAGCACGCCGCCACTGGACTCTAGAGCAGTGGAGACGTGTTCTCTGAGTGACCAATCACGCTTCTCTGTCTGACAATCCCATGGACGAGTCTGGAGAACGGGACTTGCCTGACTGCATTGTGCCAAGTGTAAAGTTTGGTGGAGGGGGGATTATGGGGTGGGGTTGTTTTTCAGGGGTTGGGCTTGGCCCTTTAGTTCCAGTGAAAGGAACTCTTAATGCTTCACCAAGACATTTTGGACAATTTCATGCTCCCAACTTTGTGGGAACAGTTTGGGGACGGCCTTCCTGTCCCAACATGACTGCGCTCCAGTGCACAAAGCGCGGTCCATAAAGACATGGATGAGCGAGTTTGGTGTGGAGGAACTTGACTGGCCTGCACAGAGTCCTGCCCTCATCCCGATAGAACACCTTTGGGATGAATTAGAGCGAGAGACTGCGAGCCAGGCCTTCTGGAAGTCCAACATCAGTGCCTGACCTCACAAATGCGCTTCTAGAAGAATGGTCAAAGATTCCCATAAACACACTCCTAAACCTTGTGGAAAGCCTTCCCAGAAGAGCTGAAGCTGTTAGAGCTGCAAAGGGTGGGCCGACTCCATATTAAACCCTACGGATTAAGAATGGGATGGCATTAAAGCTCATGTGCATGTAAAGGCAGGCGTCACAACACTTTTGGCAGTATAGTGTAGAAGATTAGATAGATAGATAGACCATCACCTACAAGCATCAATAAATAATCGCTTTATTTCTGAAAATCATGCATGTCTTTGACTTCCTTCACAGATCACACACAGGTATATTGCGCACAACTCGACACGGTACATTAAAGTCAGATTATTTTCCCATGAGGTTTTTTTGTTATCAAAATTCTTTACATGAGTAAAATTTCTCTCACATAGTCGCGCGGCTGGTTCTTTTTTTTTTTTTTTTTTCTTTTAGCCCATTTGTTGTTATTGCAATGATTCACATTGTTTCATATATAACAAATAAGAAAAGCATCTGGTCTCTGTCATGGCTATGAAAGAAAGTGCAGTGGTTTCCTGAAGGATGGGGAATGTCCATCAGACACAGGACGCTCCTAAAGTCTGTGCGTGACGCGCTCGTGTCGAGGTGTGAAGCGTGAGTGGAGCTCCTGCGGGGAAACGCTGATGTTCGCTCCTCTGTCGCCGTAGGGTGCAGTGTGTAGGGCGTAGGGTGTAGGGATTAGGGTGCAGTGTGAAGGGCGTAGGGATTAGGGTGCAGTGTGTAGGGATTAGGATGCAGTGTGTAGGGTGTAGGGATTAGGGTGCAGTGTGTAGGGCGTAGGGTGTAGGGATTAGGGTGCAGTGTGAAGGGCGTAGGGATTAGGGTGCAGTGTGTAGGGTGTAGGGATTAGGGTGCAGTGTGTAGGGATTAGGGTGCAGTGTGTAGGGTGTAGGGTGGACTCCCTGAATGGGTATTGCTTCTGCGTCAAACTAAATCTAGTGCGAATGCAATCTGGACGTATTCGTGGCGAACGACAGAGGAAAGTCTGTGATATAATATTGTGATAGGACAGACACATCTTAAATGTTCTTAAACCTATAAAACTGTGATATAGATCAGCTTGCGTCTTTACGTTTCAAATGTTTCCTTAAACTTGCATAATAAACATGCAATGAAAGAATTTTCTCAAGGATATTTTCTATATAAAGAGTAACTCTGCTGTGGTATGGGCGCATTAGCAAAAGAACCGAACGCGGAGCAGCAGAGGAGACGCGAGTCCTGAGGGTTCCAGCGCTCGCTCCGTCTCTTCTTCATCTTGCATAAGGCACCGGATCCCGCCTAAAGAAACGTGCAGCGTTCGCTCTTCCTCCGGGTGAGTCCGTCTCCTCCGTCACCTCCTGCTCCCCTCCTCTTCAATCAGTCTTTGAGTTCGTTAATGAGATGAAGAAGCGGCGGACGGCAGAGAAGTGTTGATCTTCAGGTGCAGCGATAAACTTCATATATTCACTGCGAGTCCAAAGAGAGCCATCCATGTGTGTGTGTGTGTGTGTGTGTGTGTGTGTGTGTGTGTGTGTTTTAATTGAGCTGGTCCTCGTATTGTTTCCGGAAACAGTCACCAGCGGGAAAGAATTCCCAGCAACGTTCCTGGTACATTTTCCAAACGTACGACTCCTGAAAGACAAACAAGAGTGTGTTGAAGAGCAGAAGCTGACGATCACACAGATGCTCACTGAGGGTTTGGAACAGAACCATCAACACATGAGAACAAGAGAGGACGATGGGAAATACCTGGCCTGTGTGCTCAGTTTCATCCTTGTTGATGAGATACATGAAGAAAAATCTGCAAAGACACACACAAACGGGCACATGACACACATTATGAGTGAAACAGTCAACCTAGTGTTATTTCGTTTGTAAACATGTAAATAATCATGTGATTAAAAGTGATTAATCATAATTTAACACATTTTTTCTTACTATGGACATCAATGGCTACCGTCAGCTGTCTGGTTACCAACACTTTAAAATATCTTCTTTTGTGTCCAACAGAAACTCAGGTTTGGAACAACTTGAGAGTGAGTAACATTTTTTGGTTCCTTTAAATCATGTTAGATTATGTCAAGCAGCCAGCGGCTTCATCTGGACGCTGTGTTGATCTGGTTTGTTTGTCTGACTCTCTGCAGGTAAAACTCTTCAGGACAGAATCATTCCTGGGAGAATCTGAGAATAAACGGCAGATAGTTGAATGAATCACAGCAGGACTCACAGATAGTTGGCCAGATTGTGTTCCTGCAGCGTGTGCGTCTCAAAGCCGTGAGGAACCGTGTCGAAGTAATCGTTTCCAATCCCACAGATGAAGCACTTGGTCTGCAGAAGGAAAGACACGCGTGTGTTTAATCACAGGAAGAATCTCAGAGTTCAGGCCAGAATCAAACAAAACGTTCTCACCTCCATGTCCTCCTTCACCTGCTCTTGCTGGTCTCTCAGCTCACCGAACGCATCGATGATCAGACCTGAAACACACACACATGATGTTATACTGAAACACACACTTCACTCACACACTCATCATCTCTTCATACACACACCCTGAATGATGGCCAGGAGGATGACGATGACGAAGAAGAAGAAGGTGATGTCAAAGATGATGCGGTAGATCTCGTACTCGTCACCGGCCGGATCTTCGATCTGATCGCCGATGCCACCACCAGCACGCACGCCGACATACATGTGGAACATGTAGCACTGCACACAAACACACGGGAGAGATATGTATTGTTCTGACTCTGAAATTATTTATTTCTATAGCAGTTTACATACACTATACTGCCAGAAGTATTGGGCCGCCCCTGAGTTCAGGTGTTCAATCCCTTCATGGCCACAGGTGTATAAATCAAGCACTAGGCATGCAGACGCTTCTACACACATTTGTGAAAGAATGGGTCGCTCTCAGGAGCTCAGTGAACTCAAGCGTGGGACCGTGATAGGTTGCCACCTGTGCAATAAGTCCATTCCTGACATTTCCTCACTACTAAATATTCCACGCTCAACTGTTAGTGGGATTATAACAAAGTGGAAGTGATTGGGGACAACAGCAACTCAGCCACGAAGTGGTAGGCCACGTAAAATCACAGAGCGGGGTCAGCGCATGCTGAGGGTCACAGTGCGCAGAAGTCACCAACTTTCTGCAGAGTCAATAGCTCCAGACCTCCAAACTTCTGTGGCCTTCAGATGAGCTCAAGAACAGTGCGTAGAGAGCTTCATGGAATGGGTTTCCATGGCTGAGCAGCTCATCCAAGCCTTACATCACCAAGTGCAATGCAAAGCGTGGGATGCAGTGGAGTAAAGCACGCCGCCATTGGACTCTAGAGCAGTGGAGACGTGTTCTCTGAGTGACCAATCACGCTTCTGACCTGACCTCATCCCGATAGAACACCTTTGGGATGAATTAGAGTGGAGACTGCGAGCCAGGCCTTCTCGTCCTACGGATTAGGAATGGGATGTCATTAAAGTTCATGTGCATTTAAAGGCAGGCGTCCCAAAACTTTTGGCAATATAGTGTAGATTGTTTCAAAGCAGCTTCACAGTAATAAACAGGAAAATAACCGTTAATGCTGCAAAAATCATCATCTGTCAATGAGAATCAGGACATAAACACTGAGATTCGCTGCAACGTGTGTTACAGTGATTTTACCGCAGTTAAAAGGGTTTCCAAAAAGAGGAAGGAAACATCTAGAAATGGAATTGCATGGGTGGCTGCTTTCCCGCGGATTAAAGCTCACACACACTCACACACTCTGTCTCTCTGTCTCTCTCTCTGTCTCTCTCTCTCTGTCTCTCTCTGTCTCTCTCTCTCTCTCTGTCTCTCTCTCTCTCTCTCTGTCTCTCTCTCTCTCTCTCTCTCTCTGTCTCTCTCTCTCTCTCTCTCTCTGTCTCTCTCTCTCTCTGTCTCTCTCTCTCTCTCTCTCTCTCTCTCTCTCTCTCTCTCTCTCTCTCTCTCTCTCTCTCTCTCTCTCTCTCTCTCTCTCTCTCTCTCTCTCTCTCTCTCTCTCTCTCTCTCTCTCTCTCTCTCTCTCTCTCTCTCTCTCTCTCTCTCTCTCTCTCTCTCTGTCTCTCTCTGTCTCTCTCTCTCTCTCTCTCTCTCTCTCTCTCTCTCTGTCTCTCTCTCTGTCTCTCTCTCTCTCTCTCTGTCTCTCTCTCTCTCTCTCTCTCTCTCTCTCTGTCTCTCTGTCTCTCTCTCTCTGTCTCTCTCTCTCTCTCTCTCTCTCTGTCTCTCTCTCTCTCTCTGTCTCTCTCTCTCTGTGTTTGTTTAGTTAGTTAATTAGTCTGTTGTTCTAGCTGACTGCGCCGGCTGTTAATGTGCTATGGTTCTAATGACCGTCCGGTCGTTTGCGCTTAGCAACAGCACTAACGTCACAAATGAACGATGGCAGCAGCAGAAGAACACATTAAACCACACGCAAGCAATTAAAAGAGCAACGTGCAGGAAAACACATTACTGCCATGCAGACATTAAATATCAGAGAGCAGAGGTCACGCCTCGAGGTCAGACGTCCTCCGGTCTCATCAGGAGTCTCACAGACATCTGACCTCTTCCAGCAGAAACTATAGAAATGCAGCTCTTCATGTACAAAAACATGGCGTGTGAATAGTTTACAGGTGCTGTTAGTTTTCAGCTCACCGTTAGCATGTCGTCACACTTCATGTCTGGTGATTCTCCATCTTCACTCTTATTGTAGAACTTACGGAAGAAGTTGAACGCCACTACAGTGTAGAGATACACCACAACCGCCAGCAGACCGACAGTCAGGACCAGCTACACACACACACACACACACACACACACACACACGTTAATTCAGCAGCTCTGAGATGGTTTGAGTCTGTTCTGAATCAATAATCAACATCAGAGTCTCAAACTGTGACGCCCTCAGGTGCTATAAAGCAGAAAACAACATTTCTAATTAGTATTTTAATTTTACAATGTTTTATTTCCAATTAATGATATATTAACAATTTTAACACAGCTGTATGTGTCTCTAGTGCGTAACCAGAGGATATTACATCACCTAACGTTATTAAAAAGGTCTCATAGAATACAAAAACTCTTAATAACAGCGGACAGGCAGAGAGATGGAGAGATAGAGGGACGGACGGACGGACAGAGCCAGATAGATAGATAGATTCAACCAGTGTAACCTGTTTGCCGTTGTGCGTGACAGAAGACAGGATGGTCCTGAGTGTCTTGAAGCCCATGGCGATGTCCAGAAGGTGGGCGGCAAAGAAGAAGTTATTGTAGTGGCCGAGGACGGACATGCTCATGTACCAGGCCAGATACAGGAACGACTGCAGGACACAATCACAAAGACCAGATCAGACCTGACAGAACCAGCACCAGCTACAGACAGACACCAGGAGCAGACACTGACGTTATCTGTGAAGACGACACCCAACTTCCAGATCTGATACTTCACATCGATCGAGTTCAGTCTGAAAATAAAAGAAGGAACGGTCAGTGAATCCAACAGGATCAAAGGATGATGAATTCAATTCATTAATCAAATGAGCGGAGACGAGAACTGGCACTAACTGAGAACCGGGTGTGACATTTGGACATGCTCACGCACGGGTATCATGGCTAACGGCTAACACACTCACACTGCGGCCAGTGAACTGTCTCTCTTTGGTTTCTTTTTCTCGTAGGCGTCACTGAAGTCCAGCGCGGCTTTATCCATCCCGAGCAGCTCACTGATCCGATCATGTCCATAAAACTCTCCATACTTATCCATCACCTACACACACACACATACACACACACACACTTCAGATGGTTGTTCATCTTTCATGATAAACGAGTGTCTGTATCTGTGCAAACGTCTCCAAACTCACCTTCCGCTTCACAAATTTATCCCAGTAATTGTTTGGGAAGGACCTGGGAGACATAAATCACAAATATCCTCATGACACATAAAATCATTATCCTCAGATCCAATCCTGGCCTTTAACCCTTGAAATATAGATGTTACGCACATTAATATGACATCTGTAAAAATCTTAAAAACAAAACAATCTTTTATTCTATTTTAAAATGTATTTTATATTTTTCTTATTTTCCTACATTTTAACCGATTTATTTTCCTATTTATAATTTGTACATGTTATATTTAATGACTTTATATTAGTACTGAATTCAGCATCAGTCTCACAAACCTCCATTTGGCAAACTGTGATTAAATTAATGCTATAATATATTTTTTTCTCATTACTGTAAAATCCAAGTTTAGAATGCACATGTAATGTATAACTAATAATATAAAGAATTTAAATATTGTTTTTACATTTAAAAATGGATAAGGCACATTGTCTAGATAATATCCATAAGCGTTAAATTCACAGCAGAAACTGATGGCACGACAGGAGCTTCCAGCACTGATTATAACGGGAGTGATGTCCCGTCAGGGTTAGGGTTAGCCTCCATCATTAGCATCTTTCACTGGGTGACCTCATTACCTCTGTGTTCCTGATGAAAGCACGCATGAGCCTGGTCTGTCACTCACTGTGTATTGATGACCAGCCGGTCCCACTGGCCTTTAATGTCATCTTCTGAGGGCTGTTCGGTGATGTACAGACCGTCAAACTCCAGCTTCCTGGCCACCTCCTTCTCTCGCTTGAAAATCACCAGAGGAACCTTGAGGAGACACACTGTGAGCTCATTATGAATTAGAAATCATCACTGCTCTGTTTTCTATTAAAGGCACTTCAGAAATAATAATTGGAGCGTTTATTAAAACCCTATTAGACTATACTGCTGGGCATTTCATCTTTTGTGTAAATCTGACAGGTTTATTGTTTCAGTAACTGGATTTCATTAGAATTAATGAAACCGGGTCCAGTTCACCTAAAATGTCCCTTGTGTGAGTAATATCAGAGTTTAAAAGACGTTTAGGTCAGTGTTGGTCATCTGTCAGACTCTACAATAGTCTGAATTATTGGCTGCCGTGAGCATGAAACCATCAGGAGACATTTAGAAACCACTAATAAATAAATACATTTCAGCATTTGCATGTGATGATGTTTTAGTTTACTTTCATGCAGTAAATCATTCTGGTTCACTAGTCGTGGTGTGACGTAAACTCTGAAGCGGTGGAAAAGCACTGGTCTCGTACCTTTAAGCAGTAGTAGCCGATGATACAGAAGAAGGAGATGACCGTGTGCAGGATGGCTAAGATCCGCAGGGTGGGCTCCATGTATCCGCTGCTCTCCTCCAGCACAAAGTGCACAGCGGCCGGGCGAGAGCCGGAGCCGCCCAGAGGGTCCCACCGCACGCTGGTGTCCGAGGACGCGCTGAACAACACCTCCTTCCCCTCGGTCAGGGCCGAGGACGTGGACACCTTCACAAGGGAGGAAACTAGAGCTCAGATACACAAACACTGGAGGTCATGTGTTCTGGGTGGTCAATAGGGGCTTGATATTCTGGTCTCTGGGTAAGTCAGAGGGTTAAGGGTTTGTTCAGATCACTCACTAGCTAACACGACTAATGAATGTGCAAAGTAAATGCTGAAGTGTGAATTACCTTGTAAAACAGCAGAATGAAGTTGATTGCAAAGGCCACAAACAAAGCCAACATTCTCATGTTGTAGAAATTTCGTGCAAAATAGTTCTGCAGGAGAAGAGACAGAGATACCGCGTCAGAGCACATGTGTGTAAAGCACACGCTCCCTCCTGAGAGGGGGGATCTATGATCCATCTGACATTCTACATATGTCAGCATGACATTATGAGACACAAACACGAGATCTCGGGGGCTCTGACCAGCAGCTTGCGTTGGTAAGCGATGATCTTCTTCCAGAAGGCCGACTCCTGCAGATCAGGCTCATCTGCTCTGGAGTAGTGCAGTCTGACCTTACGCTTCACCGCTTCGTCATTCTTCTTTTGTGCTTTCTCTCCATTTTCCCTTCTTAGAAAGGGGACGAATCAGAACTCAGAATGCAAACATTATGATGACGACACAAACACTATCGGTCAGACACATTTCCATGTCAACAAGACTTACTCGGCTTTCTCAGGCACTGATTTGGTTTCCTCCACAACTTCATTGTTGTCAGTTGAGGATGAAGAGCCCTTTGTCTGACAGAACCAACAATAAAGGAGTTAAAATCCCAACAGATTCATGTCATTATTGATACGGACATGCAACATACGGTGATTGTGTACATGTTCCTGGATCAACATCGTTGTGGAGCAACTTTACGTGTTGTTTTTTGGGTTTGGTGTTATTCACCCATCATTTCCCTCTGATTTCAGGGATAAGTTATGGTTAGGGGAAGGGATTGGGTTAGGACTGTGTTTTCGGACAGAAATGTTCCAGGAACATCTGTTACTTAGCTATATCACAGCGACTGCAACATATACACATTACAGTACAGTATGCACTAATCATCAAAACCGTTACCTGTAGTCGTCTGCGGAGTTCGGGCGAGGGTGTGGGTGGCTGCGGGACGGGTGTACTGAGCAAATCCGTGATGCTGGCATTTGGATTGTGAGGCATCAGTTTATACTGCCCTCCCTCTCTCTTCAGATCCAAACCGAATATATCAGACAGGACGTCAGTGTCGTCTGTAGCCAGGGTCAGATCGGCCAGGTCTTCCTCGGGTGAGGTTTTGTCGATGTGTTTCTTCTCGCCCTCTTCCATCTCTCCCCTCACTTCATCCTGAGTTGGGTCGGGCATGTTGGCCAGGAGCTCTGACACCTTCATGGTCTTGGCGCCCTCCACCAGACTCCCCCCGAGAAAGCTGTTGTACGTGATCCGGAAGAACCCTCGAGCGACGCTGAAGGCGAAGTGCAGCAGGCCCAGCAGGACGCTCCAATAGAAGGACACCAGCGTGGTCACCATGTCCTTCACCGTCATCTTCTTGGCTTTCTTCACCTGCTTCTTGAGGCTTTTCATGGACAGCACCTTCATTAGGAGCATCACGTTGTATCGTAGAGCGAAGAGAGCCGATCGCACGGTGGTGACGGAGAAGAAGCCCATCTCGGGACTCTCCTCCTCAGGTTTCTCTCTCTCGCTGTCCTCTTTGCTAGCCGATCGCTCGGCGGCGTCGGACATCTGCGCCGCCAGCTGCATCTCAAAGATGGTGTCTTCACAGAAGTTGACGAAGAGCTCCATTTTCTCCTTCTCACCACCTTCGTTCACCACGTCGAAGATGAACTGCCGTTTGGACTCCTTGACCTGCGGCTTCTCCCACTGGGTGCGACTGGACTCGCTGATCTCGAAGTACACGCGCTCGATCCGCTTGGCGCTGCCCATGATCTCGATGCGGCCCAGGTAGGGCTGGAAATAGTTCAGCACGCTCTCGGCCAGCTCCAGGAAGGTCTGGAGGCGGGAGTCATGGGGCATGTGCTCCGAGAGATTGGTCAGGAGAACGGCGACGTTGAAGCCGATGTCCTTCGCTGGCTCGTGGAAGCGCTCAACGAACTCCTCGTAGTCCAAGAGCTCATTTTCATCCGTTTCCGCACAGGAGAGCAGGAATTCGGTCTCGGATTGGGTGTAATGTTTATGGCTCTCCATGGCCTTGTGGAAGTCCCTCTTGGAGATGACGCCTTTGCCATCGGGGTCGTACTCTTTGAAGGCATCTGACGATGTCAGATCTTTCAGTTTGAGGAACATGTCAAAGAACTTCAGAATCATCTCCACGTTGTTTGAGGACTCCACCAACATGTCCACCATCTGCTTTCCAATGGTGCCATTTACAACATTTCCTAAAACAAAGGGAAGGTGATTAGAATCATTTGTCTTCCTGGTTGTGAATGTTACTAACTAGTCATTCAATCAATCAAAGTGAACTGACCCTCCAACATGGACAAGAGCATCACAACCATATCCTTCTGAAGATCCATGAGTTCCTTCAACAGCTCGATTTGGCTTGAATCCTGCAGCAAAAATAATATCACAGTAACTAAACTGGGTGACTGGGGTTCAGCGCATCAAGGTCTCTCATTTCTACAAGGTCTGTTGAGCATCACTGTAGATGATTACCTGAGACAGCTTCATCTGCATATGTGCAAAAACGTGCAGGAAACCAACAACTGCGTCCCACAGGCGACTGTGAGCCAGACTCTGCTGATTCCCTGTGCAAGGGCCCTAAAACCACACAAGGATTATTGAGACGGCTGGATTCCGTCCACGACGTGGGAATCACGCGCAGTGGAGCGAACGCGTACCTGAATGTACTCTGTGAGAGTGTTGAAGACTTGTTTG
Source organism: Paracanthobrama guichenoti (assembly GCA_018749465.1). Lineage (NCBI taxonomy): Eukaryota > Metazoa > Chordata > Actinopteri > Cypriniformes > Gobionidae > Paracanthobrama > Paracanthobrama guichenoti. Next base: position 43,995 of record JAGHMJ010001178.1, read on the forward strand.
GCTACATTGATTGCTTTGGAGAAGTTCCGCTGGCCTTGTTCATCGATGACGTCCTTCCCAGAATAGTACCAGTAGAAATCACTGATGGACTCCTGAGGACACGCAGAGCACACGTGTGTCAGATGTGTGTTATCAGAACGTGACGGCGTTCACGGAGGAAGCGCTCACCTGGACCCTCAGCAGATAATCCACCGTAGATATGATGATGTTGACCGTTGTGTTGTTACCCGTCTGCGTTCGCAGGTAGTTCTGAAAATCTGATGTATGGACACACAATTATTGTCATTACGGTTGTCTAGGCAAAGCAACATCATACTGTACATGAAGGGCGTAATGAGGCTCGTGATTAATACCTGTAGGTCACCAAATCACTGTAACTGTGGTTACTAGCAGCACTAGCAGGTGTGTATTTTTCTCTGTAATAATGCTTTCATCTGTTCCCCTGGAGCCCAGCAGCATCATAAATATATTATCAGTAGTAATATGCATTGCTAAGGACTTCATTTGGACAACTTTAAAGGAGATTTTCTCCATATTTAGATGTTTGTGCACCCTCAGATCCCAGATTTTCAAATATTGTCCTAACAAACCACACATCAATGGAGATATTATTTATATGATGTATAAATCTAAATTTCAATAAAATTGACTCTTCTGACTGGTTTTGTGGTCCGGGGTCACATTTGGTCTTAATAAACATAGAGTAGCCCTTTAATTGGAGGATGCATGAGGATGATCATATCAGTGTGTGATTTGAAGCACACGACACACGGATCTGGAGTGACAGGTGAGACACACCTGAATTGTGTCCCTCACAGAGCAGCTGGAGGAAGCGGAAGAGGTCGCAGGTGAACTCGTCGTCTTGCATGACCTTCTCACCTGCACGGCAACAGAGTCAGACGTTACACACTGACCCACACACACACTGTAACTGAGCTCGGGTCCTCAGACGTCTGCGGTCAGAGGTCACAGGTCAGATCCCTACAGTCGCCTCATATCTGGTGAAGGTTGCATCAGTCATTTGTCTGTTTATTATGGTGAAGATTTCGCTGAGGGCTAAAGATTAAAGGAATGCAATAATATATTAATGTTTATATTCTGGAATATACAGGTGCGAGATCTGACGGGTGTCACCTGACCCGGGAGACGTCTGCAGACACAGAGCGGGAGGAACATGAGGTCACAGCATTGGAGGAAGAGCAGCTGTGCTCTAAACATCAGCGTCACTGTGAGATAACCTCCAGAAACACACACTGATCTCACAAGCCAACCTGAAAGTGCTTCAGCTCCTCTGAGCGCTTCTGTTCCCTACACAGACAGCACGATCTTTTGGGACAAATTAAATTAAAATATGATTTAAAAACAGTGCTCAATACAATAATAAGAATAATTCTATAACAATAAAAACGATTACTCTAAAACAATAATAAAAAAATTATATTACGCCAAAGGAAAAGGAAAAATTCATCAGTTAGATAAAATATAAAAGAGTTGAATATAATACTATGAAATGTATATAATTACTCAAGCAGTAAAAATGCCTGTGCTCTTCGCAGAGCAGCAGCCTCGGGAAGCCGTACTCTTTTATAAATGACTGTAAAGCGTCTGATCGCAGATGCGGTCTCAGATCGGAGGACAAACGCACTTTCAGCTGAGCGGCAGAAACATCACTAACTCTCAATGCAGCATGCACAGATACAGGAGGACATTTACTACAACAATACATGTGAATACACAATATCTGTGGTTTGGTTAGACTTCCTCTGGTCCAGCATTAAAACGGATGGCGAAACCAGTCAACAGAAATGCAGATGAGTGAACGACAGACACACGACACTGATCTCCACAGAAAACACTCTGAAAAGAACAGAGACAGCCTGACCAGAAACAAAAGAAGAAGAGTGAAGGAAACAGCAGGAACGACAGCACACAACACAACTCAACAGCTCAGACCCATCGGGGAGGAAGAGGAAGAGGAGACTGGGGCGACTGCTGCTGAGAGACCATCATCATCATCATCATCATCATCATCATCTCAGAGAGCAGCTCCACCACAACAAACCACAGAGACACACGCTGCTAACCAAACACCCAGCCGCTGCGCCACTGAGAGCCGGACAGGAAGGGGAGGAGCTTCAGGCTACCGATCCACCCACAGAGACGCACGGTGACCGGAAGGGGAGGAGCTACAGGCTACAGATCCACCCACAGAGACGCACGGCTGCGCTTGATAGGCTGCGGCAATCAACGGGTGTTTCTGCAACTACTGACACAATCACATCACTTACTCCACTGCACTTCAAATAATATCATAAAAATATTACCCTAAAGTATCAGAACTATTCCTCGAAAATAAGAGGAATATTCCTCGAGTAGGCCTAAACAATATTTTTACTTTTCTCCTGTATATTTATTCTGTTAATATTGTACAAACAGATTAATAGAAAAATCACTCTAATATAATAAAATATTTCTATACAAGATAAAAAAACTCTAAAATAATAAAACAGAATTCTGCTAAATTAATAAAATAGCCCTCAAAAGTACAAAAAATACTCTAAAAATAATAAAAATATAACATATCTAACAAATAAAATAAAAAAATGTTCTTCTCCTCTATAATAATCAAAATTACCATAAAATAATAAAAGGATTCCTCTAAAATAAATAAAACTGAATTCTGCAAAAATAATACAAATATAATAAAATATAACAAATCAAAAATAAGACAGTCTCAAAATATGCTCAAAAATAATAAAAATATCCATCCTACAAATATAACATATCTATCTAAAAAAACTGAAAAAACCCAACATATTGCTCTAAAACTAAATAAATATTCCTATAAAATAATAAAACAAGTATTCCTCTAAGATAATAATAATCTAAGCAGATTCTTCTTTTCCAATCGAGCTTTAATTCTGTCAAAACATGTGACTAGTGTCATAGTTTAATGTTATTAAAGGCTATATGAACTGCCAGCTACGGTTTAATCTCTCAGACGTGCCCATAGTTGAAGAAACACCCTTAAACATGAGCGTTACATGTCCACACTGCCGTCTATCGCTCGAAACGAGTGGCGTGTCTCTCTAGCGGAACAGCGCCCCTGTTCTTACGTCTCCAATGACTCGAAATCCTGAGAGCAAAGCCAGCGCCTGATTGGCTAGAGCTCTGGCGGGGGGCGGGGCAGAGGGAAGGTGTTGGGCTCAGGTCACACACAGCGAAACCACAGCGAAACGGCAGAAGGCATAATTACCACGCTCATGAGTGATGACTGAGAGGGGGGAAGACGGGACATACCCAACAAAAGAAGAAGAAAAAAAGGAAAGAAAAAAGTGAGAGGTCATACAGGTCACAAGGTCAGTCGTTGTTGACTTTGGGTTCAATCAGCACCATTCTGAGCAATCACACGGTCTAACACAAGCGGTCCACACTGATCACAGCCAATCAGAACACGGCTACACACGGGCCAATGAGAGGCAGAGACCGAACCGAGCATCTGCCGCGTCTGGTCAGGACTGGCGTTAGTTTGCACCTGGACTCAGGTTGGATGAAAGCGTGTCTGACTCTAGCAGAAATGATGCTGATTGAATCCAAACCTGAGTGAATAAAGTGCAGAACTGTTGAGAGAGGGAAGAATGAAGAGAGAAATGAAGAATCAGAGAGCAAAACACTCGCAGGTTAAAGGAACAGTGCAGCCGAACATGAAGCGCCCGTCGTTCGGTCAGTTCAAACCTGAAGGAGCTTCTTTAATCAGTGGAATATGATTCCCATGATCCTCTTTCACAAGGTTCTTCTGGATTTAGTCTCAGTGGCCGCATTTACACTGCAGGTCTTGATGCACAATTCTGATTCGCTGACTATATCTGATTTTTTGTACGCTTACATCATCTTTTCATTTACACCATACACAGGCGAAACAGCCCCAGACGTTCGCCTCCGTGCCTTTTTCAGTGACGTATGACTCGCATTTACTGGGGAATATCCGATTGGACCGCTTACATGGCAGATGCTAATGCACGTATCGGATTTATCACCACATATGAGTGAGGCCTGAATCCGATCTGAGGATATCAGAATTCATGCGGTTTATCCTGCTCACACGTTCACATGTCATATCCGATCTGTGCCACATGAGCGGGAGAAATCGGAATTGGGTCACTTGATCCATGCGGTGTAAACGGGCCAGTGTGACTCGATCAGATCAGACCGGCTGCTGTCAGACAGAAATCTCACTGGATTATTATAATTAATGCAACAGCTAAAGATGAAATCAGGGCTGGACATTAAGCCTGTTCATGTGCTTGTTCTTCAGATTAGCCTGTCCAGAATTTATTTTAAATATAATTTGTTGTGAAGCAATATTCTCATTAGTGTTCAGTCAGCTTTGACATATTTAAATCTACATATTTACTATATTTTTACCTTTATAAAGGGTTTTTTCCCATCCTAAACATTTTTAAAGTATGCTTCATCTTTCATTTTAAATTCTTAAATTTGATCAATATATTAAATTAGAATAATAAGACACTAAAGAGCTGATACCAATCAAATTAAATACCAATAGTAAATGTAGGAAAGAATGACACCAGTAGGTGGCGGCACGTGACCGTCTTAACGAGTGAGTCATTGAGTCGATTCATTCGAACAATTCGTTCATGAATGAGTCAGTGAATCTTTGACTCAACCGATTCGTTCAAACACTGAATCATTCGTCATGAACATACTGTGATCTTTGTTCAGAACTATTTTTTTTCGCTGCTGAAACAGAACAAAAACAGTCAATATTGCGTCTAAACTTTAAGTGACTTGATATGAATGGTCATATGAAATCAGTGTCACATGTTCATTCGTGATGTATTCAGCACTCTTGGTCATGTGATGTTGCTTAACTGTATCATGCGCAGTGTTGGGAGTAACGCGTTACTGTAACGTATTACTGTTTTCAGAAATATTTTACTCGGTACATGTTCAGTGACGCTTGTGTTATAACACACTTTTAGCCCAAAAGTTAATTATTAAAAAAACAAACAAACAGTAAGTCCACGAGACATTAACAGATGAAAAATGCAAGAATGACCTGTTCATGGTCAGTCAATAGCCGCGTGTGGCGTCCAAGTTTGTAAATAAAGACTAATGACAGCTTCTGAGATATTTGTACAGCGATTTATTTCCTCCATCTCCCTCTAGCTGCTGTGTATCGTGTGACAGTCCAGCGGGTTTTACAGGATTTCGGCCTCTGGAGAAGCGGCTTAAAGGCTCGTCGAGTATAAACGCCTGCCCAAACGGACGCGGCGCAGCGCGCAGTCAGCGGAGGCTCGCGCTGCGGAGACAGACGCAAGTATAAAGAAGTTTACACACAGTTCTGTTGTGTCTAATATGAACAGACCCAAGCTATCGCCAGATAATCACTTTACCTCTACCATACTTTAACAGACTCAGATCGTTTGTGATTCTGTCAAACACATGATTCTGTGTTTCTGATTGAGCCTTCCCTTTGCCAGTGAAATGCTCTGTAGTGCATTTATAATGGGAAGTAATACAGGAGTAATGTAACGCATCACAATTCTGAGACAGTAATCTTGTAATGTAAAGAATTACTTTTAAATAACAGTAACAAGTAATCTATAATGTGTTACAGTTTGGAAGACTTGCACAACACTGATCATATGCTGTAACTACAGAAACTCTACGTTTTGAATGTTTAGCGCAGTATGTGTCCTGCGCTCCTCATGAGGCTGTGTGAGTCTCAACAGCACAACTGTACATTATATATTATATTATTATCCACTATCGATCGCCACTTACACTAATGAATGCAGAATCATTCTCACGTTTTGGTGATTCCCTAGTTATTGATGTTTTAATCAGGATACGGATTCATTCTCTTTCACTTGCCCCTTCAAAAAATCCACGCCCTGGAAAAACCATTTTTTGTGGCGTTTGCACAGTACTGCACATATAGAGATGGGTTGGGTTCCACTGACGAAAGAAGCTCCTGCCGGTTTGGAGCGACGTGACGGCGAGTAAAGCGATCATGTTTGGGTGAACTATCCCTTTAAAAGTCATGTTACAACACGGCAAACATAAAGAAACCTGGAAAAGAACTCAAGGAATATAAAACTCATGCTTCATCTTTGAGACTCAAATGAAATGAGGTTTTCTGGTCACTTATGAAAGACAGACGTCAGCACATGTTAGGGTAGGGGGAGTGCTCCAGTCATATCAAGCATTCATCGTCAGCATACACTCGCACACAAACACAAAGAAAAAGGATAAAATAATTCCGTTGGACAGAGACATCTTCAGAATGGATTCTGGGATACGTGCGTAACGATACGTAAACCAAGTGGAATGAACATGACGATTTCATGCCTGAAAAAATTACCCGTTATATCACATGACACAGATCAAGCTATAATCACAGCTATTGATAAGTGTTGATATAAATCATACCTGATCCTTCCTCCGTGACCATCCCCAGACCTTCCGCTTTATTCTGCCTCTCAAACGCGTTCAGATCCAGAACACTGGAGCACAAACATCCATCACTGATGAATTTAGCACTGAACTCAACTGATCTGGATAATGTCTTCTGTAGAGTTTGAATGCGTTTGCATGAAGTTTGCATCATTGATTGTGTTACAGTGAAGCGGTGTCGTGTAAAGCGCTACAGAAATAACTATAATCAGTCATTATTGTATCATCGTTACAGTCGGTCACTACCCTACCTGCACGACTGCATGAGTCCCGCCAGACTCTGGAAAAATCCCACGTCCCGTTTGTCTTTCAGGTAGTCCAGCATTTTCTGCACAACAAAAAGCAGATTGAACACGTCAAACCCATAGACTGTAATACGGACGTAGAGTGCGTGATGTCACCTGACTGAAAATGGGCAAAGCGGCGGGATGTGGGCGGAGCTGAGGTGACTGGTTGCTGAAACCACGCCCACCTAGCGTGACCATAGTGGCAATCCACCTGTCACTCAAGTGGCCACGCCCTTAATTATGCAGAACTTTAAGGCTTTAATATAATTCAAACGGACGAGTTATAAACAAATTCACCCCCTCACAGTCGTCATGAAGGGCAGAATGAGCCGTACAGACCAAAACCACAGTTTGTCCCAGGCTGTAAACGTGTTATTCTGCTGTGAAGTTGGGCATTTTAACATGGAGCTCAATGAGATTCTGCTCCTGGAGCCGGTCTCTAGTGGCCAGTCCATGAACTGCAGTCACTTCCGTACTGGCTTCAAGAGAGACCGCGGGAGGAGCCGCTTGGTCAAACCGCAGCTGCAGGAACCATGGGATTCTTTGACGCACATTTTAAGTTCAGGTAATATCAAGTTGCATGTATTTCTATGCCTCTGTCTGCACTTTTTTATTGCATTTATGTTATATCATGCAAATTAACTAAACTGAAACAAACCATGGTGGCAAAACTGCAAAAACTCTTCCTCAGTGTTTCTGTCCTTCCAGCACACATATCTAAACATTCTTAAATCAAGATGCCAATCGCCGCTCGAATCAAATCCAAGGCACTGGTGCTCGCCTACAAGGCAACCACTGGCTCTGCACCAACGTACCTATTTGGTGAGAATCATGTTCTCCTTTTGAATTAAGTTCAATGCTTTAGATTTAACGGAGGAAGAGAGGCTGGTAAGAGTAGATAAACATTTAATATCTGACAACCTTTATGATAGAAATGTTAAACGGCTGACAATAATATCCAGTGATGAAAACTTCTAAATTTACAAGGTTCATGTGATTCATAACTGAACTTTTGTTTTCGACATATTATACATATGAATAAGAGTGAATGCATATTTTAAAATATAAAATTATTTGCAAATGGTTTAAATGGATTACTTCACAACTACAATTAGGCTGTGTGTCCACCCAAGTGTGTTTCTCAGTAGTTTTCAATGGGAGCGCCGCGTGTTTAAAACGCCACGGCAAAAAATGATTTTCTTACTTTGATTTTTTGTCTTGTTTCCAGACAAACGACAACAACAAACACAGCAACAGAACAAAATCCTTTCAAACCCTTCACCTGCTGAACTGTGGAGTTTCCTCCGTTGAGTATGGCGATTCCCAGCTTGAGCGTGGAGGCCACCATCGGCCCCATCTCTCCTGCACAACAAACACATTCCCATCGGCCCGTGATCGTGACACTCATGCACTGAGAGTTTCTGAGGACTGCGTGTGTTTGTCTGACCTTTGCTGGCGCTGATGGTCTGCAGCACCATCTCTGCGGCGCCGCGGTCGTGGAGTCTGGCCTGCTGATACAGCAGCTTCTGCTTCTCCATCTCTTTCTCCTGCAGACAGACGGGAAGAGAGCGTCTCACACGAGTCCAAACACAAGGTCAGGGTGTTTTCAGTGGGTGAAGCTCCATATTAGAAATCAGCGCTAACACATACATCAGGTGGAGGGATATAACATTTACTAAGGGTGCTTTCACACCTGAGCGTTTGTTTCAGAACCGTGTGTGTTTTCTCCCTTGGGTCGGTTCGTTTAGGCATATTGAACACGGCAATCGCGCTCAGATCCGCACCAAATCAGTCACTCCAAGGTCTCGGCCTGTTTGCAAACGCTTGAGGTGTGAAAGCAAGCCGACCCAACGGACCAACGGATATTAAAATTCATAACCAGAACCGTGTGCTTTAATAGCAGTCGTGTCTGATTCTGTGAGTCAGCACATTAGTTATCACAGATGAACAGTAATTGTGCTTCTCTGTGCGATGAAGCCTTGACAGCGCTGGAGATCCAGAGACAGCGTGTCTGAATGGGCTGCAGTATTAATACAAATGTAGTCTATAATGTAACAGCGGGAATGACGGCTACATTCGTCTAGTGTTTGCGTGTCTCGGCAGTTACAAATAAAGCTCATGGAGTGAACGTGAATCATCAAAGTTACAACTGAGGAATATTTTCCCAAACTTTTAAAACTTTAAATCACAGTGCCACTGAAAAAACAGCATAAAGTGGTCTAATGGTTTTAGCTGGTCAAGTCTGATGGTTTTAGATTGGTTTAGTGCTGTGAGATCTGTTTAAACCAGCTTAAACTGGTTTCAGCTGGTCTACCTCAGCTAATATGCCATCTGATCATCCACCTAAACCAGCTCTGACCAGCTTTAATGAGCTGGAAAGTCAGTTTCCAGTCTAAAGTGGTTTCAGCTGGATTCAGGGCTTTATTCAGTGGGTTGTGTGATGCCTTGAGTGATGGATAATGGTCAAGTCCTGATGGATTAAGGGGTTTTTAAAGTGTGCATGTGCAAAACCAGCTTAGATGAAGGTCTATATTGCAGCATAAACCAATCTAAGGGGGTTTACAGGTCTTGGGCTCAAGATCAAGGGCTCAAAATGCCTCTAAAACCAGTGGAAACCATGCCGGATAAGACCAGCAGTGTTTTTTGAGATCAGGAATGCTCACGCATGAACATGAGATGCTCAAACATTTCTTCATGCTCTTCAGAGCTGCAAATAAAGCAGACTCAAAGTATACAAACACATCGGCCTTCAGAAGGGGTCACACAGACGGACACGTACCTCAAAACTCTTCACCTCCTCCTCCTCCTCCTCCTCTTCATCATGACAGCTCTGTGAGTGATAATCAAACCGCACATGTATCTGAGCAGAAGCACGGATGAAGCATGATCTTAAGATCAGATCTGAACTAGTCTTACCTTGGCCATGATGTCAGCGTAAGCCATGTAGAGATGATCCTCCTCTAGTTTACTACAACAACAACAGATGGATGTGGCATCTGTCAACACATCACTATGGTTTGGACTGTATATTAACAGGAGAAAGGAAACCCACCATTTCTCGGTCAGTGCGGTTCTGCTGAAGAGTTGTATGAGCTGGTGTAGCGGATCAATGTGCTTGGTCAGCTCGTCCTCCTCTGGCGGCTCCTCTCCGCCTGGTTTCTAAAACACCAAACAGTCTCACGCTAACACACGCCAGCGACCAACAACCAGTCCATCTACCATGTCATTCATTTACACTGAAGAACTCAAGGATTCATACATTAGATCCTAGTCATTCTGGCTCCTCATTGAACCATCGTTTGTGCAAAAACAAAGTGTGTGAAACGCCACATGAGCCAGAGATTTGCTCTCAGAAAACACTGTCAAAAGCCGTGGGAAAACATGAACAGATGTTGTGTGTAATTGCTACATACGGCCAAGTCCTCAATCAGCTTGTCCTCGAAATAGTGTTCTTCCGTCTCGATCCAGGACTTCTCGTAGCCCTGGAGGAACAGGTTCACGGCTCTGTGCCTGAAAACCAGAGAATCAGAGCGTCATTCAGGACTTACGGAGAGATCCAGCAGAACAGAAGATCTTCACCTGGGCAGGTTGTAAAGCGGCGCCATCCTGAAACAGGCCACGACAGCTCTCTTCCTCTGTTTGGACAGCAGCTTGTGCCACACGGCCTTCTTACTGCGCTGAGGATGTTCAACCTGCTCAAACAAGCACATCATCTATCACATATTAACATATGACCTGCCCCCACATTTACATATCAGTATTCAGAAACTGCCTTGATGAATGACACTGTGGTCAGCCAATCATAAGAGAGCTCATTTACATATGTATAGTGTGGCATATCCACTGAATCAGCGGATTTAAAAACGCTTAACCTGATCGAGGTGGAAGAGCACGTGTGCGATGTTCAGCACTCGATCGACGGTCTTCTCGGGGTCGGACGAGTCCTCACTGCGGTTGGGCATGTCTTTATACAGCGCCATCTGCCAGCGGATCGCAGGATCCTCCAGCTGCAGAAACACACACACACACACCACACTGATGAAGAGGATGAAGCTGCAGCGTGACGCGAGTGTGTGAGGACATGAGGAACATGCGTGTTGGTTTGCAATTATAAATGATACATTTGCCTAAACTCAAGTCATTATTAATGACCTCCAGCCACTTTGACTGCAAATCACCGTCGGTGTGATCGGATTCTCGTTACGTGTTTCTCAGGATCATAAAGACCTTCTGATCACA
>JAGHMJ010001178.1:65000-72500 GCA_018749465.1 Paracanthobrama guichenoti
GCGCTCGATGCTCCATCCCCACGTCAGCATGGTCTTCAGGCTCTCTCTGATTGGCCAGCGGTAAACCTCCTTGTCCTGCAGCACACACACACACACACACACACACACACACACACACACACAGAGCTGGAGTCACTGCGCTTCACTCAGAGCGGCTCTGTCAGCGCAGAGCGAGAGTTCTGTACCTTCTCAGACAGACACTTGTAGGGCTTCAGCAGTGGATGGACTTTCGACGGTTCACACATCTGCTCTCCATGAACCCAGCCGACAGCAAACTGCAGATCAACACACACACACACACACACACATCAATGAGCTGATGCCACTCTGAACTGTGTTCTGCTACTCGTTTGATACAGTAAAAAGTACTAAAGTCATTCATAAAGTATAAACTATCATAAACTAAATTCATAAAGTACTTTTAATGGAATAAAGATAGTCTGAAATGTCATTTTCAACAACACTGATGAGTTTAATCAGAGCAACTGCATGAAAATATTTGCATTTAATATTAACTGACTACAGAGAGGAGGACACAAAGCATGATGAGATCAGCAGCTCTGACCTTCTCCATGGACCATTTCTCATGGGAATATTCTGCATATTTATTGATGAAGTGATCCAGCTTCTCCGGAACAACAACGCTGCAGAAACACAAACAGAAGCAGCTTCATCGGGTCTGAGCGCTCATGTTCAGAGGTTGTGCGGGAAGTGGGCGGCGGTGAGCCTGACCTGCTGGTGTCGGCCGGCTGCGGGTTGAAGTTTCCCTCGGCGTCCATAGACGACTGTTTCTCCATCATGGCCACGTAGTTTGACTCCATGTAATCCGGAGGTAAAGCTCCGGCCACTGCGCTCAGACACGGCAGCGCCAGCTTGAACAGCTCCACGTCATACTTCTGCAGGAACAAACACACACACTGGCAGTTTTAATGTTTTTTATAGTAATTATTCCAATCTTCTTATCAAGATACACAAGGTGTGCGGAACCTTTCTGGCCAGAGCGTCGAAGATCCCCCAGAAGAGTTTTCTGGACAGATGCAGCTCCTCGTCGGACGCGGCGCCGAAGCTTCCCCAGCCTCCGGACAGACAGTAGTACTTCCAGCAGCGCTCGTAGTGATTGGTCAGGAGCTGCAGGAGGACACGCCCACCCAGAGCTGTATTATTACAGTGCACGTTTGCTGATGTGAATGTGAGTTCAGACGGAGTCTCACCTTCAGAGGCATCTTGGTGTGTTCATTGAGCACAGGGACGTCGAACACCAGGCGCCGCAGCAGATGCTGCATCATCGACGGCCGCAGCTTCCTGAATGTCATGAATCAATGCATTTTTTTAAATTGAGATGTAAGCATTATATGGAAGCTGAATAAATAATCTTTCCATTAATGTGTGCTTTGTTAGGATGGGACAATATTGAAAATAATTTGAAAATCTGGAATCCACACGTGTGTTGTTGGCTATGGCCACAGATAACCCGTGAGACGCAGCGCTGCTGCTGGGCTCCAGGGGCTCAGATGATTATAGATATGAATAAAGCAGTAAAGTTTGGTGTGTGTGAAGCTGCTGAAGTGAAGATTTCTGACTTTAAAGAGATTGAGATTCAAATCTACAGACGCAAATAAAGGAAATTCATTTAAATAAACACTCAACTACTGTGCTCCAGTCTCACCATGAACTTAATCTAACTGGTGCAAAATATGAGATTTTATTATTTTTTACTTTGGGCAACTAAGTTGCTCTATAAATAAATAAAAGAAAGAAAAAAAGAAAAGAAAAGCCAGTCAGTGAGCAGACCACTAACTAGCAGACGCGCCCTCACCCGCACACGGACAGCAGACACTCCTCGATGGCGTCTCTCTGCGCTTTGGTGAGACAGCAGCCTTTGGACAGCCTGTAGACGGTGTGCAGCAGAGAGTCGATGAGGGACGCGAACGGCTCCGTCCCCGCGAACAGAGGAGCGCATTTAGTGAGCAGAGGCAGGACCGCCGTGCACAGGTACCGGTTCAGAGCCAGAGCCATGTCTGTGGCGCTCAGAGACACCTGGGGGTCAAAGGTCACACAGAACCAGGAGAGAGGTCAAAGATCGCATGTATGACACACACGCACTAGCTGTGATTCCATCCAATTTAACTTGTGCACAAAGCTGGAATATTGCATAAAATGTTTGTGAATAAAGCAGCGTTTCCATCTCATGTGTTCAGGAGAACTAAATTCTGGAGGAATTAAACCCAATCATTCTGATCACAGACTTTGACTCAGGCGTTTCAGAGCCACCAAACCAACATCTGAGATGCTGCGACGCCATTGGTCCGCTGGTTAGGCCAGTTATCCAATCACAGCCTCTGAGGCAAAGTCTGTTGTTGATTGAGGGATTTATGTTTCCATTGTAGTAGTCTATGCATGTCTTGTTAGATTAAAAAATGTTTCGCTTAAGTGCATATGTTTTTATGCACATTTATGCATGCAGCATTTTTCATGTGATATCCCAAATTTTGCATAACATGGGTGGATCCAGCTACTGAGGAGTCATGTGCCTCACCGTGTCCAATGAGGCGGCGGCTCTGAGGTCAGGCAGGAAACCCACTTCCAGCAGGTGCAGGAGGAAGTTCTGGTCCTCGATGCCGTAAACCCGGTCCAGGAACAGAACCATGGCCGCTTTGTGATCGGGACAGAACCCTGCTGACATATCCGGCTCGATCACGGTACCGTCTAAATGCACAGAAATAATCCATAATCATCAAATGATCAGAACAAGGTATTAGTTAGCACTTAACAAAATAATCCAAAATGACAGAATAACAATGATATGACCTTTAGCCAGCGTGGGCATCAGGAACGGGATGCTGATCACTCCCACCAGATCCTCAATGGGAATGAGAGAGCGCAGGATGGCTCGGATACGGATGGCCTCTCCCTTCCCGGCGTGGATCAGCTGACAGAGGAGAAATCATCAGTACCAGAACACATACATCGCACCCGCTTCACACGAGACGACCGTGATCAACATGCTCTTCTGATTGGCTGTGATTTTGTGGCGTCTCGTGGACACAGTGTTCTGTGACGGTGAAGATGACTGACGGGAACACACACATGAACTCACATGCATCTCTGGAGCGCAGCGGCCCAACAGGTCGATCAGAGCAGCGTAGAAGGTCATGATGGCGTTTCCCATGTGAATGGTGTCGTCTTCTTCTTCCTCCATCACATCATTCCTGCGAGACACACGGATCATCAGCGTTGGGTTATAATGTGTGTTAGGCAGATGATCTCTCTAATGAATTAATACAGTCCTGATAATTAATGACATATTATCTTTCTGAATATAATGAATCATTAAAAATGGTATAGCTACAAAAATGAGTCTCTTGTTTGACCACTAACATGATGACCAAATAAAGTCACACTGAAAGCTGATTAAACAGAACAAACCTCACTGCTTCTTGAGCTTCTGTTTACCATATTTGATGCCCATCAATGTTTATATGTAAATAAGAGCCTAAATGAAATATGCTTATCATATGAAGCGATTGTGTCTCTTCAGAAGACTGGAATTAAACCGCTCGTGATAACATGAGGGAGAGTAAATGATAGAATATTCATTTTAAGGTGATTAACCCTTTAATATCGTAATATTAATGTGCATGTAAACATGCTATCTCTTTAAAACACACTAGATGTGAATGAAGGTGTCGAGCTGAAGCCGCTGAATTTAGAGCTCGACCCATTTTCCTTGCTCAGAGCCGCATGTTTCTGGAGCAGCGGACAATGACAGTTCAGGAACACCGAAGATAAATGAAGGATGTGTGCGGATCGCGACACTGACGTCCTACATCTGCTGCATGGATGCATTTGTGTTCAGGACCAGTGTTGGGGAAAGTAATCCAACAAAATTGCATTACTAATTATGTTACTAATTAGTTAAAGTAATGCGCCGTTACTTTAGCGTTACCTTTTCTCATCTGGCTGAGGCTCGCTCTCTTGGCCTTGCAGGTGTTTTTTACTGACATGTGCAGTAATGCATTCGACAGCATAGCCTATATAACATACACCACAAAGCCTTAGAGCAATCTACGCCATAAAAAGATCTCTTAACTTCACGGGTTATACACTCACCTAAAGGATTATTAGGAACACCTGTTCAATTTCTCATTAATGCAATTATCTAATCAACCAATCACATGCCAGTTGCTTCAGTGCATTTAGGGGTGTGGTCCTGGTCAAGACAATCTCCTGAACTCCAAACTGAATGTCAGAATGGGAAAGAAAGGTGATTTCAGCAATTTTGAGCGTGGCATGGTTGTTGGTGCCAGACGGGCCGGTCTGAGTATTTCACAATCTGCTCAGTTACTGGGATTTTCACGCACAACCATTTCTAGGGTTTACAAAGAATGGTGTGAAAAGGGAAAAACATCCAGTATGCGGCAGTCCTGTGGGCGAAAATGCCTTGTTGATGCTAGAGGTCAGAGGAGAATGGGCCGACTGAATTTGGCGTAAACAGAATGAGAACATGGATCCATCATGCCTTGTTACCACTGTGCAGGCTGGTGGTGGTGGTGTAATGGTGTGGGGGATGTTTTCTTGGCACACTTTAGGCCCCTTAGTGCCAATTGGGCATTGTTTAAATGCCACGGCCTACCTGAGCATTGTTTCTGACCATGTCCATCCCTTTATGACCACCATGTACCCATTCTCTGATGGCTACTTCCAGCAGGATAATGCACCATGTCACAAAGCTCCAATCATTTCAAATTGGTTTCTTGAACATGACAATGAGTTCACTGTACTAAAATGGCCCCCACAGTCACCAGATCTCAACCCAATAGAGCATCTTTGGGATGTGGTGGAACGGGAGCTTCGTGCCCTGGATGTGCATCCCACAAATCTCCATCAACTGCAAGATGCTATCCTATCAATATGGGCCAACATTTCTAAAGAATGCTTTCAGCACCTTGTTGAATCAATGCCACGTAGAATTAAGGCAGTTCTGAAGGTGAAAGGGGGTCAAACACAGTATTAGTATGTGTTCCTAATAATCCTGACAGGTGAGTGTATTACCTACTCTACAACTCTTTTTAGTGTAAGTTAAAAGTAATGTTTTTTGATATTGTTGTACTTTTTGTCTGTTCCTGCTCAGCATGGAACTTTTGAATTTTACATCAAAAAGTAATCTGATTACATAATGCAGGCTACTTGTAGTGTGTTCACCCAACACTGTCCAGCACATAATTTCCTGCGAGTGTGTCTTTTGCGTACAGTGTCCTGCTCTCCTCCGTGGTGGGCGACGGTCCGTCTCGGCAGGGATCTTCGGAGATCTTTATGGCTTCCTCCATCGCTGCCAGCAGCCCATGGCCGCCCTCTCCACGCAGGGCGGGGCCAAAACACTCCGGCCGGCGAATCAGGAGCCGCACGACCACGTTAGCGTTCTCCTCCACGCTCTCACCTGAGAGATGCAAAAACAACACAAAACAACTCAACAAACACCATTCAGACACAATAATGGGGGAAGGGTCATTATTATCGGCCAATATTTGGTGTTTTTGGCAAGTTTTTTTGTTTGGCCGACATGTGTCAGAAGTGTGGCTAATGCTTCAGCGCTTCAGAAGTGGATCCGGTCAGAACACAAACCGTTACAGAAGACTGCAAATCGGAGGAAGTCCAGGTATCGTTCGCCCTCCACCGGGTTCCAGCCAATGTCAGGATATCCTTTAGACATCAGCATCACACAGCTCTGAAGACCACAGCCGGCCAGATACTGGACCACCTGACACACACACACAATCAGCCAATCAGAAGAAGTGATGGAAGAAGCACACAAGTCAAGTACTTGTGTGTAAAAGTACAGATACTCTAATAAAATATGCATTCATGAACTACGTGAAGTGACAGTTAACAGGTTAAACTACTGTTCAGAAGAGACCGAGTCAGTCGTACCTTCTCGAGGTCTGGTTCTCTCAGCGCCAGAGCCAGTTCATTATTATCCATCACTGACGCGGCGGCCACATCCAGAGGAGTGGAACCTCGCATGGACGGAGACGCTACAGAGAGCAAAAGCACAGATAATGACTGTAGGGTCTTCAACAGACGTCTCAAGCTCAGATCTCCAGACTAGTGATGGGGAGTCGACGCCAAAACAGTCTGAAAAGCCCTCGACTCTAACACAGGAACCGACTCTTTTTGTTGACTGAAATCACACACTTGTTCACTGATTGTCTAATCCCTATATAGAGCATGGCAGTTGAGTGCACTAAATCAGCAAGAAGTGAATGAAATGAAGGGAGGAATGACGTATTACACCATGCATCAGAGAACAACTCTGTCATGTGCCTTTAGAGCCATTAATTGACTGCTATAATGAGATGAATTCAATGAAGAATACACTTCTTGTTTATTTAATTCTGACATGATATTCGCCCATTGTAAATGGAGTGAAGGAGCTGTTTCCATCAGCGAACGCTTCTACTCCAGAAGTCTTACCGAGTCCCACGCTGCTGTTCTCCAGCAGGTAGCTGAGGTGATCGAACATGGCCTTCTGGTTCTGACGGCTGATTCGACAGAAGTAGCACAGGAACCGGCAGCAGTTGGCCACCATCTTTGGAAAGGTGATTTCCTGAAGACGAAGGACACGGTTTTTACTGTTGCGCTGCCTTGAAGCGATGGTTTGTACTGCATGAAGCGCTAGTAATGAAGCTTTATGTAAGAGATCAGAACCGCCGTGATGCTGATCAGAGATTAAATGATGTTGTTCTGTGAGCAGAAAGTGTGCTGTGATTGATAATAATAATAAACTTTATTTTCTATAGTGCCTTTACAAGTTGCATCTCAAAGAGTTTTTTACAAAAATAAAATAAACATGCTATCAAATTAATTTAAGATTAATATTAGACCACAGAATGTACAAAATAAAGCCTGAAAGTATTTTTCTTTAGCACCTTGGACTCTCCTCCGCCCAGGACGTTCACCATCACCTCCATGACGGTCTCGTGCATCCCGAGCGCTCTCATCAGGTTCGGATGCTGGTAAAACACCTTATTATTCATGATGTCACTGCAGACGAGACACAGACAGGCCAGAGGTCAGAGGTCAGAGGTCAAGCTGGAATCTCAGAGGGGGGCGTCAAACACTCCACTGCTTTATATATATAATCATTTTCAATATATATTTAACATCTATCTATAGTGTTTAAATTATTTAATATAATATATCTATATTTGTTTAAATTATTTAATGAATTAGTATAATTATTTAATAGTATTTCTCTCTGAACCGCTCGTTTAACTGCACAGAGTCTGTATTCTGCTGCCTGTGTCTGATGTGAGATGCAGGGGATTGTGGGTCACCTGAGCCCATGGATCATGAGCTTCTCCTCCTCGCGGCCCATCCTGACGCTGAGCAGAGAGCGGATCTGTCCCAGAGACGCCAGCAGGTTGATGGTGTCCTCCACGGAGACGGCGTTGATGGTGTAGGTCTTGGGCAGCGCTCGCACCTGCCCGCCGATGCCGTCGT